>JAFFST010045032.1:71567-100077 GCA_022414735.1 Noturus placidus | reverse complement strand
TTTATTTGTTGAAAAAGTTTGAAATATCCAATAAATTTCATTCCACTTCATGATTGTGTCCCACCTGATGTTGATTCTTCACAAAAAATTACAGTTTTATATCTTTATGTTTGAGGCCTGAAACGTGGCAAAAGGTCGAACAGTTCAAGGGGGCTGAATACTTTCGCAAGGCACTGTATGTATCAACAGTTGAAAAGGAATCATGCATTTAAGGGTTAACCTATGACATCCTGTAATGATTCATTTAAGCAAGACCATTTTAGCACTTAATTATATCTAGCTACAGTACGCAGCTTTTCCAAAATGGACAGTAAAGCAAAGTGCTTGTCATCCATGAACACATTGTTCTCATTGCATTTAATGGTAAGGGGTGTATTCTTGGTGGACACCAAAATGTGCTTGTGAAACAGGCCTTTTTCACTGTGATGTCTTTTATATTGCTATGATTATCTGCAGTGATCCAGGTTAAAACTTGCACGCATTTATATTAGCCATTTAATATTAATGCCTACTATTGTAAATATAGTTTTGCTATTTTGAAGGTGCAACACTCAAGTAAAAGTTTAAAGGGAAAAAACAAGAAAACTACAGACATGTGTGTCTCTCTCTTTCTCCATTTCTCTCTCTCCCTCTCTCTTGCTTTCTACTTTATTAGTATTTGCTTTCTAGTTTAATTTTGATTGCACTCTAGTTCATAACCTGGTTCTTATTCCCATGACAAAATAGACATTCATGTAGTCATGATCACATAATGTACTGCACTGCAATGTGTGAGACATTGTTACCGGGAGCGAGGAAAAGAGAATATTTTTACAAGCCTTCACCTCGCCCATTCTATCATCTATCCACCCATCCATTCATTTATTTTATGTTTAAGTATATTTCATCTCTATTTTCTTCATGAGGTACCAGTGATTTTATATACAGAGTACAAAATTCTGTGACTTTAAAACAACAGTGAGTGGAATAAAGATGACGAATTGCTGCTTGTAATGTCTCACAGGGCTGATAACATATCTATTTTGAGGAACAGTAATGCAGTGTTTGAAATGGAAGAGCCAGCAGGCATGAGTGTACAGCCTCAGACTGTACTTCCTCTGCATGAACACAGTTGTCTGGCAGAATTGTTTAATTATTATAATTATCTCAAGCAGTGCATTTATATTTAACCACTATTGTCAAAGAAATATAAAAGAGAGTAGAAGAACATGCAGTTTAAAATAATCTTGGTGCAGATTTGTGGGAACTGTCTGTGTGTGTGTGTGTGTGTGTGTGTGTGTGTGTGTGTGTGTGTGTGTGTGTGTGTGTGTGTGCACGTGCGTATCTAATACTCTGTTTATTTGTATTCATTCTCAGCGTCTTTTTACTTTCACTTGCAAGTACTAATGTGCTCTGGTTTTATCACTTTGTCTACAAGGTGCACATTGAGGACATGCAACGATTTGTGTCGCCTGATAAACCAGCTCTTATTATTCCTGGGCTTTTCTCCTTTTCAGGGCTTTTTAATATAAACGGAACTGTGGCCTCTCCAGAAAGGCTGACTTTGCTTGATGGAGAGCAAAAGGGTTTTTGTCTCTTTTTCATTTCTCTCTGACCTCGTGTGTCATGCTGACTGGCTCTTCAGTTCTTTTCTGGCTCTCCCAAGTCGGAAGATTGTTATTATTTTTTACAGATATTCCTTTTCATCAAATTTAGTTGAGTCAAGTTCCAATCTGATAGAACCGTTCTTTCTATAAGCCCTACCGTTCATTCAATACCCCTTGAGAGAGTGCAGCTAATATGGAATCAGTTGGTCTATACACAATCTGTGCTGTTTGATGCTTCACTTCTTTGTAGGTGGTTTTACCAGTGATAGTTTTACTCCCACTGCAAACCAAATATGTCTTCTTAGAGCAAGGTGGATAGAAGTTATTGATTGCTTTTTCTGATGCAAACGTTTTATGTATTAGATGAAACCCATTACTCAAGGTAACCTTCAAGCCAAACTGTGGTGTGGTATTTACGCGTAACGAAAGCAAAGCAATACCTCTGTTCAGACCTCTGTTCAGAATGAGGGAAATAAATTAATTAGTTTCACACTGGCTGTCCACTTGTAAGAGAGTAATCATTTATGAAGACAAATTTCACAAGTTGTTCTCAACAGCATGGGAATTAGCACCTAGAGAAAACTAATCTGCTGATTATGACCTTAAAATGCTTTGCTTTCACATAAAATTATAGTTCAAAGATGCTGTATTATCGCTGTGTTCCCATGAACAAACACTATAATTTGCTTACCCATGAGTCTCAGTGGTGTCTTTGTTATTTTAATGTTTAATATTGTTGTTCAGTTATTTGTTAGCATGTGGTCTGTTTGACTTGCCAGTATGCATTATACCATCATGTTGTTTTATTTTCATTTGTATTCACCATTTTGATGATGCCTGTTACTGTTACTGTTACTACCCTGGCCATTTTCCCTCTCCTTACCAGTTCTCTCCTCTCTCTCTTCCCTTCTGTCGTCTAGCCAGTTCAGTTTAATAATGCTTTCTGTTCGAGATTCAGTTAACAATGCTTTCTATTCCTTTCCAATTCTACAATGCCTTAGAAAACCTGTAAGTCACAATATTGCCATGCAGTGGATCTCTTCTGCTTAGTGTTGCTGTCCCAGATATTATCCCAGCCAGAACAGAGCCATTCAGCTAGAAAACAGGTCTTTAAAAGACAAACCACATGTCATACATGGTTTCACCAGAGGTGGTAAAGTTAGGTGATAAAGAGAGAAAGGGAAGGCTTTTCAGTGTTTTCAATGCAAGTGCATTTTGTTACAAAAAAATTCAAGCTGCTACTTTAAACTATGTTATTTTAAATTCCAAATTTACACAAGCTGAGTTTCAGTCAGTCTTTTTACTGAAACTTGACACCATTCTCATAGACTTACATCAGGAATCTGTGTGACTGCGCCAAACAAACAAATGTACTAAATGTTCAGCAAAAGATGGCCGTCCCCAACAGCAACAACCATCCATCCACATTACCAATTCAAACAATGAAAATGTTACTTCTGGGATTTTCTCCAAATGTTTCAAACTAGCACAAATGTGTTGTAAAGTTGCCTTTTAAATTCACTTCATTTTAAATGACAAATGAAACCATAGTTTTGGGTACTGTACCTTGACTTGGCAGATAATATACTGAAGCAAGTTCACATCAATTGCCAGGTAAAAGAAAACAACCCATATAGTTTAACCACTCAACTCATGCAGCAATTTAGAGATTCGGCTCTTTTTTCCTCTCACACAATTTCAACCCCCGGTTGTAGAGGGAGCTGCCAAAACATCAAGTCTGTTGAAATGCAGAATTGCCTTCAGTGAGTTTACCAGGTAAAGGTGAGACTTTCCAAACCCTCACCCACTTCATTGCATTTGTTTACACACATCAATCTTGAAATCAATTAGAGCACTGCCTTTTTCTGCCTGAAGTCTTAATCTCACAAACCCAGAGACAGCAGCACTGGCTAATGGAAGACTGCTGTTTTAGTCTATCTCTTCCTCACAGATCCAAATAACTCCTGTTACTTGACAGTTGTACTCTATGTTCAAGGGTCTTTCCTATTTATTAATAGAAGTGATCTGTGCATTCCTGCAGTGGCGCACTACTCAATTTACATTCAATCATATTTTTAGCTATCACTTGTAATGGAGAATTTCTGCTGTGCTAGCAGTGGCATATTGCCATTAAGTGCACAATATGCTCAGGAGAAGACAACTATATTATCCTAATGGGGAGAATCATCAACTTTCTGCTTTAGTTTGGTGTATTTGCATATATATTACATAAGCAGAATTAATGCCATCAAAATAGGGCCTGTAATATAATATTTTTTTATTTTTTTGTTAACATGAAAAGAATTTTATAGTTAAGTACTTTTGTTTAGCATTTCTAGTATAGGGGACAGAATATGTGTCTATCAATGTGTAGAAAAGATAATATATATATAGTATCTCACAAAAGTGAGTATACCCCTCACATTTTTGTAAATATTTGATTATACCTTTTCATGTGACAACACTGAAGAAATGATACTTTGCTACAATGTAAAGTAGAGAGTGTACAACTTGTGTAACAGTGTAAATTTCACATCAATACTTTCCTTAAGCACAATACCTGACCTCATGTAAATATGAACAACTTTTACTACAGTTTTTACCGCCACTGTTAATTGTTTCTGAAAAGTAGGTTTTGTATTTCCTATTTTTATACTATTCTGTTATTTTGTTCCAGTGTTGCGCCATATCTTGCACAATGTTGCACAAATACCTCACACACATCTGTACAGTCTTTGTGTCACAAATTACTCTCTCAGAGTCATGGTTCCCAGCACAGTGAGCATTGCTTGCTATTGTTCCCTGTTCTCCATGTGCTTTTGTTTATGTCTTGACATGTAACTTTGTTTTGGTTTTGGTCCTGTCTCCACCCCATCCGGTCATTGTTTGATTACTCCACTGCATTCACCTGTTAGTGGTCACCCCTTAGTTAGTTTGGTTATTTGTAACCTGTTCCGTCCACTGCTTTTGCTGGGATGCACAAGCATGTTGTGCAGTTCTCTATGCATTATAATTCTGGATTACATTATTATTTCTGAATATGGATTATCTTTCTGTGAGGTTGCCTAGATGTGTATTGACCGCAGCTATGGATTATGACAATGATTCTTGGATGCCATAAAATAAATACGACTCAGAGATTACACACTTGTTTCCTGCCTCTAACTACAGATTACACTCTGTTAGGATTACTGTATGTTACTGTCTTTATGTTTCCAGCTTGTCTCTCTAGCCAAATATAGCCCAGGCTTAATAATGAGAAACACTGTTTAGCTGTCTAACCAAGTCACAAAAGGGTTAACTTTGATTTTCGTGTTATCCTTGATGGATTTGTAAGTAAGATGGCCAATCAGCTGTCAGCTAGGCTTTGTCACGGTTACACCTATAAGATAGTGTCTTTGTGTGTTCTTTTTGGTGTGGCACCGGGCAGAGAAGGCTGCGTTATCCACGTGAGAGTAAAAGAGAACTGTGCCTGAACCCACTGTGTCACTGAGCTAAAGGCAGTGAATTCCACTAAAATGGCCAGGTTTTGGTAAAGAGTTGGAAAAATTGTGCAGAGATCCTTTCCTCGGAGTGATACAGATCCACACGTTCCAGGCATTCTCTCAGAGAGTCATAGATTCCCAGTCCTGGTGGCTGGGTGGCGAGCCAACCATGTTTGTGACTTTGACTTTAGACGGGTTTCCAGGGTCATCTTCTTCATCTTCATGGTGGTAGGACAAACACTAACATAGATTAAAACGGGCCCCAACGTTGGTAACTGAACTCTTGTCAACAAAGGCAAGTGAAGTTGTGGACAAATTGAGCTCAAGGGAATTTAGAAAGGGGATTTATTTATGTGTGCACTTTATTATTTTAGATTGTTATTTTTCTTTTTTTTTTTTTTTTGTATATGTATATACCAGCCCTGTTTATTTAATACAATTTATGCAATCTGTCATTCTGGTGTGGTATTCTTTTTTTATTGACCTTCAATTCTCAGGCTCTTAACAATTTGGCACCTTCTGATTCTGGTCCAAATTCATATTACTGACTAACATCTGAGACTACTTTAGACTACTACACCTATGTACATTCTTACTATCTCGTAAGAAGGGTTACACAAACCTTACCTACTTTGTTAGCATGGCACCATAGCATTACTATTCTAAGCAAATTTTACACAGGAGCCCAGAGGACAGATAAAAGGCTGAAAATAGCTATTTTATCACCTTGGGAAGCTCACCTCCAGTATGAGTTTATGGTGCTATGGCTTTCTACTTCTATATGCTTTTTCAAGCAAGAAAAGGGAAATGAAAAGGAAGAAGCAAATTAAAGTGTTGGTTTATCGTTGGCATTTAAGTTCTGACAGTCTTTGTTGATTAAAATGATACGCCTGTGTCAAGCTAATAATTTGCTTGTAGACTTATACAGACGTCTTAAAATGGTAAGGAAACAAGTAATTATTGTGTACAGAAAATTTCTAGTTGCTGAAGTTATCGAGGCCTTATATAACCCATGTGTGTAACCTACACAGGTGTTGTCACTCAGTATTCCAGTGAACGTGAACTGGAGTTCACGTCGCCCATGTTTGTAGTCTGCACTGCCCTCTGGGAACTGTTGTCCTGAACTCGTCACGACGTGACATTCTGCAGTGGTGAAATAACCCAAGCTATCCCAGGATATAAGGCAAAATCAACCGGAAAAGGAAAATATTTTGAATATTTTCTGAAAAGGAAAATATTTTGAAGGTCTTTCTGTCTCCTAGAATTAAAGAAAGTACGATATGACTGGGTTCTAATAGATATTTCGGGAATAGTGTGATCTTCAGGGACAAATAATACAATGGAGAAGCTACTAAGAGGATATGAAAGTGGTTTGAGGCAATTATAAAGGCACAAATCATAATCAGTAAAATGATCTAAGAAATATTGGTATCTTAATCAGGAAGTAAAATTCATACTGGAACCAGAGCTTATCCTGGGTACACAGGAATGCAGGAAGGCAAGGTTGCAGCTTGGATGGGACACCAGTAAATTGTAGGGCACTAGGCACACACAGTTTTCCAACATACATTCACATGTACATTCAAACCAAAAGGCAATTTAAAGTGTCCAATGGTATGTTTTTGGGAGTTGGGAGGAAATTGGAAAACTCTGAGAAAACCCACAGTGACACAAAGACAATATACAAAATGTTTGTGTCTGTGAAACCTAATAAATGTAATTTTTGTAATCTTCATTTTTCCTAAGAGTGTGCAAACCTCTGCATTATACTTCCCAAGTTTTAATCCCATGTTTATCCATGTTTTCAAGTTTCAAGTAGAATAAAAGTTGAGAAGTTGAAGACTGTCTCTGGTGAGTTTGTGACTAAATAAAGACAGATGAGGGAGAGTTGGCCATCTGAGTCACCTCATTACTCTGATGACTTTAACATTATACCAGTGTCACATTCATACTGAAAAATCAGCCTGTGCATCACTTACCTTGAAGCTTTGACTTTGTGCCATTAATCACCAAAAGGCTCTGGAGGGAAACAGAGGAAGAATTCACTGTCCCAAATACTCACACTCTCACCACTCACACACACAAAGGAGATACAGGGCATTCTTAATGTGGCTTATTATTATTATTATTATTATTATTATTATTATTATTATTATTATTATTATTATTATTATTGACATCATGCTGTGTTCTGCATATCTGCTGAAACCTTACACAATGTTGTAAAGCATCACTGTATGATTTTATGTATGCTTACACACAAGTACAAACAAAACACAGATTCAGAAATAATCACTTCTTCCCACTGTACTTCATTGTGCATTAATTCAATACCATTATAGCACTGACGTCTTACAAACAATGAGTAAACAGTGACATTCACAACTTGAACTCATACAGTACACTCCCACTAAATATGACTGACTCGCTGTGCAAATCTTGACAGTAACATTGCTGTTTGTGTGTGTGTGTGTGTGTGTGTGTGTGTGTGTGTGTGTGTGTGTGTGTGTGTGTGTGTGTGTACAGTACATGTGTGCAACCCTGGCTATTAAACTGCATCTCTACTACCATACCCACAGGCAAAGTCTCACTGGACTACATATATTTGGTGTTGAGATCAATCGTTAAATGAATTCCTGCAGCAGAATGGAGATTCACAAGGTCAGAGATGCTGAGGTGCATCCTGGGATCAAATGAGATGACATGAGGATTTAATACAAAATACACTCCTACTTTCTTAGTTACAGCACATGTCCCATCAAAACCCATGTCCTATAATAGCATTTACACTAATTTGTGCCTTTTCATGCTAGAGAACACAGCAGCACCTTTCATATTGAAGTGCTTGCATTCTGGAACTTATTTACATGATCAGACACCTCTAAAGCTTTTAATAAAAAAAAAACAATTTATTAAACAAAGTATTAATATCAGCAGTTTAATTGTCATTTCTTAAAGAAATAAGCTAATAAGTGAAGGGGCAAAACAAGATGCTAAAAAAGCAAGGGAGGTGTCATTTCTGAAACCTTTTGGCCCATCGCTCAGACAAAACGTTCCCCCCTCCCCCCAGATATCAGTATTTCTGCTGTTATATTTGTGTTATGTTTAATGTATTTAGACCAGTGTTCTGAGCAAAATGTTTGTTGTGAGGCTGAGCTCATACTGAAGATGACCCGCAGTCCTCTCACAGCATCACTGAAATGTTATGGCTACAATTGCTCATTGTTCTACTGTCATACCTACTGCATTCATCACTACTGTATTACACAAAGCCCTTGGATTACTGTTGTGTCTCTATGTTCGGGGACCTTTTGCCTGCCTGTCTCCCTTAGTGTTTCAGTACCTCATGTTTAACAAATTAAACACTGTGCATATGTATGTGTGCATTTGCAATACTAAACAAGAAGATCTGTATTTTTAGCCTAAAATATGATTCATGGGGCATCAGACTACCTCATTGTATGTACATCTCTTCTGTGGCTGCTAAAGGCAACTTTCAAATTCTATGATGATCATGATCTATTAATGCATTTTAGTCTATTTGGTCAATTATTCAAATTGAAAAAAAATCAGCAAAGGAAATGCAATTCTTGTCAGTCTAAAAACTGATGCCATCAGAGGTGCATCCAAAATAGCTCTGACTGGAGCCGAAGGCCTCTAGACTCCTAATTATCCAAAATAGTGTGATTTGCTGCATACATTTGGACACCTCCTACTGTGAGTGATTCATAAACCTGCATATACAACATGTAGCAGGAATCCAGTCTTCTCAATATTACGTAGTCTCATGCTGACTCAGAGAACAAGAAATGCAGGAGAACTAAACATGCAATTAGTGGCCAGGGTTGATTTTAGGGTCAGATATTATACTAATCTCCTCAAATGCATTTTTTTATTCAAGTTCACCATTCCACTCGTTGCATTTGAATTACCATGTTTATACGAATAAATTTTCCAACATTCTGAGAATATTAACTGAGCAGCTCAGAGATTAGGATGCACGACTAAAGATCAGTGTAGGAAGCAATGCCTAAATTCTAACTAAAATTATAAATACTAAAAAAAAAAACCCTGACTTTTACAACACATTAGAGAAGATAGCGCTGAAGATACTGAACAATGTGGCAGATCATACAAAGCTGTATCTGAGCTGTTCCATATATTTAGCATTTTCTATTTTTTTAAGGTCGAGCATGACTATTACCTTTGGCTGGGTACTTTTGACCATGCCCTCTGCAACTGGATCCTAGACTTTTTGACTGGGAGACTTCAGTCTGTCAAGATCAGCAACACCACCTCCAGCACTATCACATTGAACACCAGCGCTCACTAGGGCTGAGTCCTCAATACACTGTTGTTCATACTGCTGACTCATGACTGTGCTACACAGTACAGTTCAAATCACATCATCAAGTTTGCTGAAGACACTACAGTTCTACAGTTTGCAGAATGGTGTAGAGACAATAATCTATCTCTTAATTTTGATAAGACTAAAGAGATGATTGTTGACTTCAGGAGAACCCGAGTAGATCACTCACCACAGCACAGCAAGAGAACAACTATAAAGATAGAGTAAAAAGATCCAAGTTTCTTGGTGTGCACATGATTGATGGATCTCTTGGACTCTCAACACCACCTGCCTAGCCAAGAACGCCTAGCAGTGCCAAACTTCCCACAACCCTCCATAGAGGAACAATGGAGAGTTTCCTGACTAGCTGCCTGACCATGTGTCATGGAAACATTACAGTCTCTAACCACAAGACCTTTTAGAGATAAGGAGTCTCAGATTATGTCCTTCAGTCCTCCGTCAGCCTAACAACCTTTTAATTCTCTTAACTCTTAGTTCTGTGCTATGTGTGGTTGATCGCAGAATGTTTCAGGCCTGGAGAGTCTAAATGAACACACACTGACACACATGCTGTTCACAGAGATGTCCGATTTATTTGTGCAGAACAGAAGTATTTATACACATAGATAAGCGGCAGTGCGTGGGTGGGTTTCTACTTGTGCAGGTGCTAGACAGATAGACAAACACACAGCACACAGTCATAATACAAGAAATAAGTCTTTTTAAGGTATGAAAATACATGTGACAGCTATAATAAAGGATGGCAGTTGATCAGCTTATTCAAAGAGGTAATTAAGTGAATACATTCATCATAAGTATTTGATAGCACAGAGACACACAAATAGAAGCTGTAACCCAGTATTCCCCACATACAAGGTGTCTTAATAGCAGTTCATAATATAAGAGAGTACATGATATAAGAGAATTCCCAACAAGACCCTACAGTGGATTGTGAGAACTGCTGAAAATATCATCTGGGTTTTTATACCCACCTTTGACACCTCAGACAACAACTCCTGCATCCATAAAGCCCCCAGACGACCCCTCTAACCCATTCCATGGACTTTTCACCCTCCTGTCATCTGGCAGAAAGTACAGGAGGATCTATGACCCACCAGCAGACTCTACAGTTTCCTTACCACCAGCAGACTCTACAGTTCCTTGAGGCAGTCAGATTACTCTACACCCCACTACCTACCAACACTCACCTGGGCTAGTCAAACACCTAACCAAGTATGACTCAATACTACTATATACCGCACTTTACAAAGTGTATTTCTGTGTATTTATTTTTCTGTGTGTTTATTGTCCTGCACGTGTATTATGTATTGCACTTTATGTTGTCTTGCGTACTGTTATGTGTTGTACCATGGTCCTGGAGAAATGACATTTTATTACAATGCATGACAAGAAAAACCCACTTGACTTGACTTGCTTCATTTCTAATGTACAGCTTTTATTTAAATATAATAAAATGTTGAAAAATCATTCAATCCTCTATAAAACTCAATCATCTAAAATTAATTGCTAAATCTTTATTTACTTATTTATTTCTGCGTTTTGCTGTCTATTGACGGGCTTCGTTTTACTCTTTATTAAATTAAATGCATATTGTTCACAAACTACTATTCTATATTTTTCAGTAATGATTTCAAAACAAATAAATGTGTGTTGTTATGAGAATGAGAAATATAAGTTGATGGATTTTGAGAGTTTGAGAGTTTTAGCTGTTGCTAAATAGCTCAAACACTTGACCTTAAAATCCAGTAAAAACAAGAGAAAGCTTCTTAAAAAAATACAGAAGGCCGAATTAAGTATAAGGTTTTTTCAAGGTTCTTTATTATGGTAAATGTTTGATTCATAGTTACTGTTCATCACAGATTAAGTGAGAAAACAGACAAGTAAATGTCAATACCAGTAAACAATAGAAACAGCATGACGACCCATTAAATAATAATAAATAAATACTGTAAATAAATAAAACAACTCAGAACTGCTGCCTAGCAAAGCTCACAGATGAAAAAAATGTTTTATATACACAGGTTAACAAGACATGATTACAGGGTGCAGATGAAGCAGGAGACAAAAGCAGGAGAACTGTGACAGCTCTTCTGTGACAGAATGATCTACTCTCTACAACCACCGCAGTAAGTGACTAATTTCGAGGTCATATATAGCACACTGGTTTATTTTCCTCTACAATGCTGTATAGACGGGACTTGTTTTCAAACCACACTGAATGCGGTACAACAATAAAGTGCATTACGAGAGTGTTCAGGAAGCTGCAATAGCTTCAACACAGACCTACTTAAGGTTCCCTAATTAAGCATCATCATCAATTACAGAAAGGTCCTGAGTGCATTTTCTCTCTCTGTCTCTGTTGCCCTTTTATCAGAGAAGAAAGAAATGTTTTTCTTTACAATGTACATCACAAGGCATATTTGATGTTATTATTAAGGCAACGAAATGAAGTGCAGATTTTTGTTTTACTAGCAAAGTACTATTTAATAGGCTCTACACTAATGTGTTCTAATGTGATAGATATATAACAGTGTAGAGTTTACTATGCCTAAACTCCATTGTAATCTATTCTAACCGATTATCTATTCTAACCGATTATCTATCTATCCTGTACCAATTAAGATTATAGTACTAACATAACTTTATTGGCATAATATTAAGCAATATCAACTGATATCAGCTACAATTTATCAGTCAATTTTGCACTCTCTGGAACACCTCACCTAAATGTTTTGCATTATTTTCACTTTGTTTCTCACGTGACCTTATTTGATGTTTATTTAGATCCACTCTCAAGATATACACATATCAGCCCTGATTGTTGAGACATGGATTCTACAAAGACATCTAAAGGTGTGCTGTGGTATCTGGCACCAAGACATTAGCAGCAGGTCTTTTAAATCCTGTAAGATGCAAGGTGTGTCCTCAATGGATCAGAGTTGTTTGCCATGTTTCTCAAATCATTCCTGAACAATTTCTGCAGTGTGGCAGGGCACAATATCCTGTTGAAAGAGCCCACTGTCATTAGGGAATGGCATTGCCATGAAGGGGTGTTCTTGGTCTGCAACAACATTTAGGTAGGTGGTACGTGTCCAAATCCACCTGAATGTCAGGACCTAAGGTTTCCCAGCAGAACATTGCCCAGAGCATCACACTGCCTCTGCCTTCTTCCCATAGTGCATCCTGATGCCATCTGTGGGATGTGATGGACAAACAAGTCCGGTCCACTGAGGTCCCACCTTGCAACTTTCAGCACATGAAGGCTCTGCTGTTCATGTCTTGTTGACAGACACCACGGCACACCTTCAGAGGTCTTGTGGAGTCCATGTGGCATAAGGGGGACCTACACAATATTAGGCAGGTGGTTTTAATGTTAACACTAATCAGTATATATTGGAGCTAGGGTGATGCACATTATGTAGATATAGCTCTCAAACATGGGGCTTTAAATGTCCCTTAATATGGGATGGTTTGTTTAAAAATAAAAAACAGATGTGACAGAGAACACATTTGAAAAAAAAAAATAAATAAATAAATTTCAACCCCTTACAAAGCATGTGTTTGCTTGTAATGTGACCAATCATATTTAGCAGGATCTTTGTGTCCCCCAGTCTCCCACAAAACCTAACTTTATGATTTAGTTAGTAGTTGGATGAAGTACAGTTTTTATATTAAAGTGGGGCTATATAAATAGTGAAATTCACAAGACTGGGTTGAGAGAACTGGGACATACGGCTGTGTTTTATGTCTTTACAATACAGGCTTGTACCTGAGCTAAGAGGGAGTGGTAATGGATGTGGAATTCTGGAGGTGGTAATGCATACACATTTTGGACCAAATGACATTCAACAACCCCGCTAATTTAGCACATATTAAATGCTATTGCCCATTTTGCACTATTTACTCATTACTTATTCTATTCAATCCAAGAGGAACATCAATTTTCCATTGTAATAACACTGTGGTACAACTCCAGCAGAACCCATGATAAATAAAATATTTCTGCTCATTCAAAATTAAAATAAAATGACATTTTATTTTGCGCACTTTGAGATTAGAACGTTAAAGCTATTGAAAAGTTATTGAAATCGCTTAATCATCTGAAGTAAACAAAGGTTTCCCAGCAGAACATTGCCCAGAGCATCACACTGCCTCTGCCTTCTTCCCATAGTGTATCCTGATGCCATCTGTGGGATGTGATGGACAAACAAGTCCGGTCCACTGAGGTCCCACCTTGCAACTTTCAGCGCATGAAGGCTCTGCTGTTCATGTCTTGTTGCCAGACACTACGGCACACCTTCAGAGGTCTTATGGAGTCCATGTGGCAAAATGGGGACCTACACAATATTAGGCAGGTGGTTTTAATGTTAACACTAATCAGTATATATTGGAGCTAGGGTGATGCACATTATGTAGATATAGCTTTCAAACATGGGGCTTTAACCCATGATAAATAAAATATTTCTGCTCATGCAAAATTAAAATAAAATGACATTTTATTTTGCGCACTTAGAGATTAGAACGTTAAAGCTATTGAAAAGTTATTGAAATCACTTAATCATCTGAAGTAAACTAAGCATATAAGACCAAACAATTTGGAATTACAGTAAGCAATAAAACTAGCTTACAAATTCTGATAGGCTGTCATCCCATCCCGGGTGTATTCATGTCTCCCACCTAGTTCTACTGTTATAGGCTCTGAATCCACCATTACACTGACCATCTTACTGAAGATGAATTAATTAATTAATTAATTAATTAATTAAATCACTTAAATATAAATCGTATACAAAGACACCCATATGAGGACCTTACATATATTCCTATTAGTTTGCAGTTAAAAGAAATATATTTCCTCAGATGTATTTATTCACTGGGAAAACTATAAAGTGGTGGAACAATTTCATCTATTACCGATCACCTGACTCTTTCTGCTACTGCAAATATGATACTTACTGATAAGAAAAATCAGCAGCTACATCCAAACACAGAGAAGTGTTTGCAGTGCAGTTTCATTAGTCTAATTGGATTGGAATTGGTCTGAGTAGAAATTGTGTTTACAGAGGCACCTTTGGAACAATACGATTGCAGTGAAATGCTGCAGGGTCTGTGGATATAGTCTAATGGGGATTATTTTGATGTCAACTGAAGCAAAGATTTTGTAGATTGTTGAAAGTTTTTAGCATTGTGAAGTGAGAAGCTTTCACATACAAATGGGAATCAAACATGTTTGTTATAGAAAGCAAATATCTCTCATATGTATTCCATATCACTTATTTGTAGAATGGGTTTGTGTGGAGACAAAATGTTTTGTTGAATGTTGAACGTTTTGTTTTACACTCAAGTGCATTTATGTTTTAAACATTTTTGAAAAGAAACAGTGACTTATGATTTAAGACCGTGACCACACCCTATTCTGTTCTAAAGGGTTTAGTATCTCTGTGAAGTGAGAAACTCTGTTTTCCAAGATGTGAAATTGAGAGTGATAAATCTTTCAGATCCTTCCATAACTAATAATAACAATATTCTATTATTATTTAATGAAGTGAAAGTGTAGACCAACAGGATTAATTCAATAGCGCTGTCCATTACTATTCAGTACATTTCCTTTCCTCGACTTTCTGCAGTCCACTGCAGCATAAAGAACAGCTGCAGCAAAAAGAACAGCAGCTGAATTCATGAACAGCTGAGATGATTAATATTTCACTACATATTCTTTCCTCTTCTCCCTTTAACACTGAGTGTTCATGATTAATTGCCCTTTCTAAAATGGTAACTTCAACATCTCTTGAGACTACAGGCACTACTCTTCCCCAGTGCTAAGCTCTTTTGGTAAATATGGGCCAAGATATCTGAATTGGAGATATGTAAATTTCAGGATGTCTCTGTTTCAACCCTATTTTGGCTCCTTTGCCAGAAAGTGTGAGATTTCTTGTCACATATACTAGAAGGGTTTATACACTCACACAAGGAGAAGGGGAGATGGGAATGTAAAAGAGAATATATTGTATGTAATGCATACATATGTTGTGTGATCAACAGCAAATGTGCTTAGTTTTATTTTGTTACTACTATTGTTTGTCTTATAAAAGTATTGCACAGTAAACCTGAGAGGCTCTACTACAATGCATAACAAGATAGGGAGATACAGATTTGCATACAACTCATTAATGTATTTTTCAACTTAAATATGAAACCCTTCTAATAACTGAGGGGGGGGGGGGGGGGTGTACATGTTTTACAGCATTGCTGTTTCTCAGTTTTTGAGCAAATTGAGTGAGTGCAGTTTTTTAATGACACTTCAGTGTAAGGTATCACATATCCACACCATTTATATACACCATTTATCCAGAGTGGGTTGTTCACTAATCGTAGGGTTGGCGATTCGATTCCCGGTCCACATGACTCCACATGCCAAAGTGTCCTTGGGCAAGACACTGAACCCCAAGTTACTCCCGATGGCAAGTTAGCACCTTGCATGGCAGCTCTGCTACTACTGGTGTGTGAGTGTGTGTGTGTGAATTGGTGAATGAGACACAGTGTAAAGCGCTTTGGATAAGTGTAGACCATTTACTATTTAAAAAATATAAATACAATTCAGGCATCACCAGTCTTTATAGGCCTTTTATAATACAACAAAACAATATCCTTCAGTATGTGGGACTTTAACCTTACACTCTTTTAATGATGTGGGCTATATGAAAAAGGCATAAAAGGACAAAACAAAGTTATTTTTATTTCAGGAACTGTTATTTCCAGGACGTTACCTATGTAATAGTCCATGTACTGAGGATGTAGCCATTAAAAATAAATCTACAGATCAGTTAGACAAATGAAGAGGTAAAAAAATAGATAATATGTTTGCATATAAGGCATAAATATAGCAGTTATTTGGCAGTTATTTGGCAACATTACCAGCTTCTCACACACTCATTCACTATACTATCAGGAGTGCAATTTTTTTCATTTAAAACCAAAGAAATTAATCTTTTGACATAACACAATATAGACAGCTGATTGATTATAGAGAGTTGATTATAAAGAGCTCTGGTTCTCTCTTGCCAGTCATGACTCACATGAGCAACCACCTGGTGCATGCTGAAAGTAAATTTTGCACAAACACATATTGTTCTTTATTCTCTGCCCAAAAAATGCTTTTGTTAGGGGGATCAAACGTTCTCTTCTTCCAGGACATGTCCTCTTTTTCAGGATTTCTAAATTTGAGAAAATGTCTGGAATTCGGCTTTAGTTTCATTATGATGTGTTTATGGTCTAATACTGCATCATGTGTGCACATGTTTCTATTGCTTTAACCCCTCTCAGTAATTAACACCTTTCACACACCAACTGGTCAATTATAAAAGGCTTGCAGCAACTATTGGCCAAAGTCTCAACCATTAGCCTACTCTCAGCGAACGCGCAAAGATGAAGCGTTATTGTGTACGGCATAAAACAATTGCTTGACAATAGCAGCAAATGACAGCTGTCCTGAGCCAAAACAATGACCATGGCCATATAAGGTCCTTTTTAATTTCATGTTTTTACATTGCTTCATATTACATGGCCATTCAAATGTGTAAATGATGGCAGGAGGTAAACTCGTGGCATCTAATATTTTATCTTATTCCACAGTCATTCAAAAGCGTGTAGAACCAAGAGTGAAACCAATTATATTATACATTTATGTGATGCTAATAGTGGGTCTTTTTCAGTGTTTTAAAGTCTGCATTCCTAGTAACACTGTTTTGAAAGCTATTATAAAAAAGTTGACCTCTTTTTGGAAAACCAGAATATGGTCACCATAGCTTTTGCGATGTATCCGCATAAGGTACAGTGATCTTTAATTTATTTATTTGTTTGTTTATTTGTTTATTTATTTAAGTAAAACAAATCCAAACATTGAACAATAATCAATTACATTACTTTCATATTGTGGTACTTTAATTAAGTTACTAATTACATTTTTTATGAAGTAATTTGTAACATTTTTAAAGTAATATTCTTAACACTGATCAGAGGGTTACTTTGTACGAGGCCCTTTTATTATATTTTTTATATTACATATTTTATATTATGTATATTTTAGTTTTTTGCAGTATCAGCTTTTCATTTAATCATACTCTTATTTTATACTGTACAGTAGATGCATCCTGCTTCTCCTTAACAACTACTATTTCTGGAAATGTATGAGAAATTGTATAATATTTTTTTAATTGTTTTAAGAAATGCTCAAACAAAATTTAAATCTGTATTAATACATTTCCTGTAGGAATGTAATCTCCACTATCTGGTCAAATAGATGTCGACCTCAGATCCACCAACTACAGAACACTGTTCTCTTAAGAAGATCAATTAATAAGATTAATAATAAGATTGGAAATGATGCCTCAGTGCACTGTGCTGAATTCGAATTGCTTAACACTCCATAAAATGCATGGGAAAATGGCATGTGCCCTACACTGCAGGGTATATTCCTACCTGGAACCCAGTGTTCCTGGGATAGGCTCCATATGCACCGTAACCCTGATGAAGATAAAGCAGTGACTAAAGATGAAAAAAATAATGAACCTTGACAGCAAGGAAGAGGTGGTAGGTTAGCCACTATCTACCGCAACATAATGAAATTTAAGGGCATTGCTTTTCATGAGGTCTACAAATTTATATAAACAGATTTTTTTTTTTATCATTCCCCAAAACAAGTTTCCATGTTTTCTGTCTGAACTCTGTCTGTGAGCTGCCTTAACCTGCTATAATTATAATATTCATTTTGACTAAGACAGCTCCTTTCCTAATAATGTCTGGGCTGCACTTAAAGTTTTAACCTTTATGCAACATGCCTATTTTTCACACCCATTCACAAGGTTAAGCCCTAGATTTATATTAAATTTGAATGGCATATAGGCTTTCTGTCACTGAATGTCAAATCAGTATCTCTGATCATCTCCTTAACTTAAGTTTTCTTATCCTATATAGAGATGTGAAATTGAGTCTAACAGAACTCTTAGATATTTCCTTAACACTAAATCTATTATTCTTGCTTCCTTTTGTCATTTCAACATTCGTCCTCCTTCGCTGACATAATTTTGTTCAATACTGACTTCAAATACTTTCCTACTATAATTTAATCACCTTATATATAACACATGCAGTGGCTTTGCTCCTCTTGTTTGTTTTAGGACCAGTCCATGCACACCACTGAACTATACCCCTTTACCCCTGAATTATTGCCATGAAAACTTTAGGCATCTATATGTGAACACTGGCCTAGCTGAATCAATTAAACAAGTATAGAAATGCTCTCAACGCTGGTACCACTTCCTATTATTACTCCATTATTAATAGGGGTAGGGGTAAGCCAAAAATCCTTTTCACCCCCATTAACAACTTTCTGCATCCACATATAGCAGCCAGCACTAGCTCTCCAGCCCAGTGTGAAGTTTTCCTTATTTTTAAATGACAGAATCAGTTCAATTTATCAGCATTTCCCTCCTGACACTATTAACTCAGAACACTTTTACCTGCCAGCCTCCTGCCCCATTCTATAATCTTAAAATTTGCCCTTCTAGGGTTAGGGTTAGTGTTACAGTTAGGGTTACCCCTAACCCTCTTTCTTTTCAATCACAACACTGCCCCTTCCCCCCACCCCACCCCCAGTCCAAAGACATGTATGGTAGGCTGATTGGCATGTCTAAAGTGTCCGTAGTGTATGAATGTGTGTGTATGTGATTGTGCCCTGTGACGGGCTGGCACCCTGTCCAGGGTGTACCCATCCCTGTGCCTGACATCTCCTGGGATAGGCTCCAGGTTCCCCATGAATAAAGGAGCAAGCGGTAGAGGATGGATGGATGGATGCAAAGGTTTCCTGAGGCTTTTAATCTCTCAGTCTGGTTCAGTAAACACAACCACAATCATGGAGAAGATGAAAGTAAATTTTGCATTTCATTTGGAAATCAAGGTCCCAGAGTCTTGAGGAAGAGTGGAGAGGAACAGAATCCAAGTGTGAAGCCTTCAACTGGAGCTCAGAATATAAACTCAGCAAAAAAAAAAACGAAATGTCCCTTTTTCTGGAGACTGTATTTTACAAATTATTTTGTAAAATCCAAATAAGATTCACAGATTTTTATTGGAAGGTTAAAATAATGTTTTTAATGCTTGTTCAATGAACCAAGACAAGACCAGTTTACCAGTGCTAGGCAATTAAGGTCACAGTTACAATAAGTTAGGACACTAAAGAGACCTTTCTACTGACTCTGAAATACACCAGACAAAAGATGCCTAGGATTCCTGCTCACTTGCATGAACATGCCATAGGCCTGCTGCAGGGAGGCATGAGGACTGCAGATGTCGCCAGAGCAATAAACTGCAATGTCTTTAATGTAAGATGACTAAGACAGTGCCACATGGAAACAGGAAGGACAGCTGATCATCCTTGCAGTGGAAAATTGTTTGTAACC
The DNA here is from genome assembly GCA_022414735.1 of Noturus placidus. Taxonomy (NCBI): domain Eukaryota; kingdom Metazoa; phylum Chordata; class Actinopteri; order Siluriformes; family Ictaluridae; genus Noturus; species Noturus placidus. The sequence goes on along the minus strand of JAFFST010045032.1, from coordinate 80,183 downwards.
CTGTGTGTCCCCCAGACGTGATGGAAAACTTGCAAATGCCTTGGTGGAAGAGTGGAGTAACATCTTACAGCAAGATCTGACAAATCTGGTGCAGTCCATGAAGATTAGATGCACTGTAGTAATTAAAGCAGCTGGAGGACACCAGATACTGACAGTTACTTTTAATACTGACACCAACCCCCTTCCCTCCCCACCCCCCTTGTTCAGTGGCTCATTATTCCATTTCTGTTCATCAAATGTCTGTGAAATTTCTTCAGATTTTGTCTCAGTTTTTGAATCTTTTTATGTTCATGCAAATATTTATACATGTTAAGAAATTTGCTGGAAATAAAAGCAGTTGAATGTGAGAGGATGTTTCTTTTTTTGCTATGTCACGCACTCTTCATGTAATTTTCATTTCATGCTAGTTCTGGTATGCAGTCTGTTATCAGCATCTGTAATTAAATAGTCTGACTTCAAAATTGTGGAAATTACAGTTTGCACCATGCCCTCACTTTATACCACTCATTTGTACTTCATCTGATCTACATACAGATAGTGTCCACATAATCTTCTTGGTGCTCATGAAATCTCACAATTTAACAGACATGTAACTTAGGATTTGTTTTATGATATGATTGTTTGACCAATAGTTGTTTATAGGGTTTGACAGAAGACTATCTTTCAACCTGTCAAAGTTTTCAATTTAGCAACATCAAGGTGCTATTTTATTCACATGCTCACACCTAAGCAGTGCTGACAGTCTAATTTCTTCTCTGTCTCACTGAGAGAAAATGAAATCAATGTTTGATCGTGATCCGTCTGTTAGGTGAGATGTTGCTGGTTTTTATCATCTGATCAACTTGTTACTTTCACATTTAAACCAGTTTCAGATGACTTTTGCTTTGTGACATGGTGCATTATCATGCTGGAAGACACCATTTGAGGATGGATTTTGGCCATGAAATTATGCACATGGTCCGCAGCAATACTTAAATAGTCTGTGGCGTTCAAGCAATCATTGATTGGTATTAATAGGCCCAAAGTGTGCCAAGAAAACATTCCCCACACCATTACACCACCTCTACCAGCCTGGACACAAGGTAGGTTGGGTCTATTGATTCATGCTATTGGTGCCATCTATTTGCCTCAGCAGAAATCAAGATTAATCAGACCAGGCTACATTTTTCTAGTCTTCACCTGTACAGTTTTGGTGAGCCTGTGCACACTGCAGCTCAGCTTTCTGTTCTTGGCTGAAAGAAGTTGAACCTGATGTGGTCTTCTGTTGTTGTAGCCCATCCACCTCAAGGTTCAATTCTGAGATGATTTTCGGCTCACCACAATTGTACAGACTGGTTATCTGAGTTGTAGCTTTCCTGTCAGCTCGAACCAGTCTGGACATTCTATGTTGATGTCTCTCATCAACGATTGTTTCCATCAACAGAATTCTAGAGACTCTAGAGACTATTGTGTGTGAAAATCCCAGGAGATCAGCAGTTATAGAAATACTCAAACCATCCTGTCTGGCACCAACAATTGTGTCATGGTCAAAATCACTGAGATGTGATTTTTTCCTCATACTAATGATTGAGCATTACCCAAAACTGCTGGCCCCTATCTGCATGATTTTATTTATTGCACTGCTGCCACATGATTGGCTGATTAGATAATTGCATGAATGAATAGGTGTGTAATAAGTGCTTGGTCAGTGTATATATGTCATGAATGTGGAATTGAGGCGGAAGCAGGCGCAGACTTGCATTTTAATATTTATTGAATACAAAGAACAAAAACAACGAAACAAAGACACTAAGACTAATCAACATAAACACTATTGCATGAAACAAACACTATGGCTTGAAACAAACACTATGGCATGAAACAAACACTAAGGCTACTATACATAAACACTGTGACACAGAGACGTGAGTCTAAACAACGCCAGGACCAGCAAAGGTGCAGTGCCTGCGTACAGCCACCAGGGTAACAATATAGGTTATTTTCAATCCTATTCTATTTCATTACAATATTTTTATTTAACTTAATTGGCCATTTAATTCAAGATATCAAAGTATCAATTTGATAACGTGTGTGTGTGTGGGGGGGGGGGGGGGGGTTTACATTGAATCAGATCTGTTCTGTGATTCCAGAAAGCAGGGAACTGGTTGAGAGCAAACATATCAGTGGGTACATCAATTTTTTTATCCCTGCCCCCAAAATTCAACTTGACTTGCAAGCAAAGTAAAGATGGTGGTGAACAAGGGGAAAGTGAAGCAGGTGTGTCTCAATCCTCAGTGCTCAGTACTCGCAGAACTGATGTGCTCTCACATGTGCAAGCTTTTCTGCACGCTCACTGTTCCATGCCAGTGAATATCTTTGTGTGCATACCTTGCATTCGTTTTGCATGTGTAACCCCATTGTGCCGTCTATTAAACATACTGTTTAAATATCATTTCTGTTTAAATACCTACATTTCTGACCAAGATATTCTGATCATATATTCCAAATGTTAGTTTTTCCCTTGAGTCTCCACCTGGTCTGGGCCTGGGACAAATTCCCTGGTTGTCTGGACATGATGACAAGGTTGGTGTTGTATTGTGTGCAGAAACTTAAAGCTTAGTGGAGTTGTGTGAAAATAAACACCTGCAGACTAACATTACGAAACCAAGTTAGAACTAGAATCTCACCTACTCCAGCTAACATTCACAAGGTTCACCTTCATACATATCCTCATTCATGTATCAGGATATAAACTGAGATTGTAAACTAAACCATCTGCTGGAAATTTCAGTTCTCAGTCTACTTTCTGAATCGGTTCACACACTTCATATTAACTTTGTACTATGCTGGTGTTGGAATCATACAGCAATTCAAAGATGAGCTCATCATACTGTAGGTTCGAATCAGATTGCCACCTAGTACTTGGTAACTAGGAGGATTGATGAGCGCAATTAAGTTTTTATTCTTCTAACAATTTTGTAACATCAATAAGATGACAGTAATTACAGGTAATTACATCCTCAAGGACATTTCATTCACCAAGCTTTGAATACTTGATTACTCTTTCAATATATATTGACCAGCCAATCAACCTTCAGATATAGATTGGTACAAATTATATCTTCCATAAGTTTCATGTAACAGCATACATAATAGTTTCACTAGACAGGTCTCTATATGTCTAAACCTTCCAAAATTCTCACTGCAGCTTTAAGAAAGGAATTAAATTCTAATTCTTATTCTCATTTATATTTTATCACTGATGTGAATGACACTTTTTTTCCTATGACACATGACAATGTTCATCTGACCATATTAGGGATATTATAGGTTTCCCCCTGAGAGATTATGTCTAAAGGAAAGAAATCAGTATTCAAGTCTTTCAACAGCTTCTTTTTTCTCTACTCAGTACAGATTCCTTATTCATTACAGAAGTCCATTTCCCCTCCAGTTACAGGTTTGAATTAAAGTAGCAGAGGGAGTGAGATACATTAATCACGCTTTATTTAGAGTGCATGATTCCCACTGCTACGTTAAAAAATGCTTATGAATACCTGCTGTCATTTACTTCCCTTGAGTTTCACTCAAGTTGAGTGTCGTTTTTCTACATTGGAGCATGTTGGGCTGATATGTGGCAGATTATGAAAGCAGGCCCTCAAAGTGAATTAATTTAGGTTTTTTCTCATTGTGACCATACAGATTTTCAAATGAAAAGGCATATAACGATGAAAATATATTGTTTTCACAAGATATTTTGAGAAGGCTGGCAGAATTTAATTACTATTCAGTAACTCCTATGAATGTATTCTGTAACTACAATGAAACTAAGAGTAAGGGTAGGTCATTACAAGAATGGGGAATGTAAGTTTGGACCCTGGAAGTGTAAGGGGTTAATCATTATTTGCAGGTTAAAAGATTTACATTAGAATGCCAGATGCTGAAAGGTGGCTCAAATGGTGCCTCAAAGCTGGCATATGAGGACAGCACACAATGGTATCTTATATGTCTGTATTAAGATAAGATAAAATAGATAAGACTTTATTAATCCCCAGATGGAGAAATTTGGGTGTCACAGCAGCAGCAAGACAGGTGTAGAAAATAGAGATAGTAAGGAGAAAAATACAGGGCTCTATAAAGAATGCAGTGAATACATATATAAATATAAACATAAGAGCAAACTATATACATATAACTATGTACATATGAACAATATAAACAACAACAACAATGTACAGTCACAATATACCTATAGCAGCTGTACAGTATAGCCAGTATAAACATATAACAATAACTATGAATAGTAATGTTTAGTCATGATGTTGTTTAATAACTGTTATCATTAATGATGCAGACAAAAGAGAATGATAATTTAACCTCAAATGATTGTAGTTGAGATTGATATGTTGAGATTTATATACTGTTTGACCAGGCATGAGTTTAATTGTAAAGATACACCAAACATGAATATGATGAACAGTCAAATAATGTGAAATGTTATGGCTTTGTTATTAAGCAAAAATTCTCAGTTCAGGTTCTGTATTCCGACTGTTCTGCTCTTAACACAGCTAATGTCACTTGGCACTCAGGGCTATTGATGAGCTGGAGGGCAGGACACTGAAACAACAGGTAGTGTGGCCTCCTCATAACTTCAAGGTCCCCAGTTTGATCCTGAACTCTGGTTTCTGTCTGTTTGGAGTTTCTTCTTGAAAAGTAAGTGGACGGGTGATTCTAAATCGCCGCTAGCTTGCCTGGACTCCTGCAATGTTGTGGCATCTCATCCAGGGTATATTCCTGACTCATGTCCAGTGTTCCTCAATCGGTTACTAAAGATGAATGAATGACTGATTAGCTGGACCAGCAGCGTTGGCACCAGTGAAAATTTGAACTGCACAACAGAGGCATCCTGTCATAGAGAAAGAACAGATGGAACAGAAACTAACAAACAGAAAAGCTTAGACTGAGATTCTTCATAAATCAGGCCTGATGGTGTCTGCACTAATTAATTCTGTGCATAATGTAACATAGCATTAATGATGAATGTCTGTTGGGACTGAGAATAGGGCTACAGCTGTCATTAGTTCTTTTATGCATCTGCATGCAGAAGTCAAACTGAAAGCATAGTCATTGCGCCTTTCACTTCTCATCTCTGTTTGAAGATGGCAACAATCTCTGACACACATTTATTGTTCTGTTATCATGATGCAATGCATCGTGATATCCTCTTTCACTACTGACTATAGCATCATGCATAGCATTATGCATCTTACACCACCCTAATGTTGAAGGGTACTTTCTTCAGTGGCCTAATTGCACTATGGTGCAGGTTTTTCATATTCCCAGCCATGACAATCTGAAATAACCCTGCAAATATCTTTATTGAACCTTAGTGTCAGCCTCTAGACATCAGACATTGACAGACTCTCTTAACATTTCAATTCATTCTATGAAAAAAAAATAGAGGGGCAGAAAAGATCCAAAAGATTTCCATCTTTCAAATTATTGCAGTTGTCTTATCCCTTGCGAAAAGCAACTCGGCTTAACTTCTTGACCTTTACAGCTCTTGTCCTTAGAAAAAAAAACGGCAAAATGTCAATTTAGTAGATAAACAAATGGATTATACACACCAGACAGGCCGAAAAACAGGTGAATCCTGTTGGCTGTCAATAAAACAGATGTCAGTGTGTGAGAAATGACCTAAGCTGATGTTTCTATGGCCAGACAGGCCTGTACAATGAACCGGTTGTGAAAGGCAATGACAATTAAATCTATCACACATGACTTCACATTGAGCAAACCGTCACTCTGGACACTGAGCCATCCAGTCAGATGCTCCACACCACCTTAAATGTTGACCTCACATGCAGTGTCAGGCTTGCAGGAGGTAATATGTAATTATGTATAAAAGCACAATAAAATATTAATTCAAACAGGTAATCAGGGGGCATTGTGGCTTAGTGGTTTGCATGTTTGCCTCATGCCTCTGAGATTGGGGGTTCGAATCTTATTTCTACCCTGCATGTTCTTCCAAAAAGTGTTTGGGGCTCAGACACAGTCTCAGTGTTTAAGTCTAGGCTAAAAAAAGTATGTCTTTACTCAATCCTACCCTGACTAGACTTTCTGTTATGCTAAGTACAGTCCTAATAATATTTTCTCTCCCTCTCTTCATCTGCCGAGCCACACACAATTTTATGGAGATACAAGAGATCCTGATCCTCTCTGCACCTGCCTGATCCGTTTCGGATGTCCTACTTCTGGATGGAGCTCTCATCTAATCCAATTCCAAATTGCTGGGACTACAGCTGCCCCTAAGGCCAAACAGACTGCATATAAATCTAAAATGAAGTTTTCACACTATCTGTTGTTACCCAGATGAGGATGGGTTCCCTTCTGAATCTGGTTCCTTGCCACTTTCACCACTCAGTGGCTTGCTCAGTTGGGATAAATTCGCACCTTTAATATCTTTATACCGTGTTGATATTTCTGTAAAGCTGCTTTGAGACAATGTCTATTGTAAAAAGTGATATACAAATAAAATTGAATTGAATTTAATTGAAAGTTCTCCCCGTGTGCCAGGGGTTTCCTCCGGGTACTCTGGTTTCCTCCCCCAGTATAAAGACATGTGTTGTAGGCTGATTGTGATTTCCAAATTGTCTCTTGTGTGTGATTGTGTCCTGTGATGGGTTGGCACCTTGGTCGGGGTGTTCCCTGCCTTTTGCCCCTGGGAAAAGCTCCAGGATCCCCTTCAACCCTGCATAGGATAGGCAGTATGGAAAATGAATATATGGATGGCCTATAGGTAAGCCTTTGTAGGGAGATACAAAACTAATAATTAAATAAGAAACTTTTATTTTTTTCCAGAGTAATTCCACCTGAGATAATGGTAAAATAACTGTCAACTTCTTTATGGCAAATGTGAACTTTTCGTAAAGTCAAGCACTATTGTAAAGTCAACTACTATGAACTATTCAATAATTTTGTGAAACTATTACGAAAGGTATATAGTTACATGAATACGGCAAGTAAGTTTGATTACAGATTGATGTGCTTTTCACAGAACAATGGGCCAAAATCAAATGATGTTGGCAGCAAGAGAGCCCCAGGTGGTGTGACTGTTCTACAGATGCCAAAACCAGCAATAGAGTGCTACTAACAAACAGAGTTCTGGCCACTTCAGTTTCACTAAACTACCAGCAAACTCGCTGAGAAAATGTAGCACAGCTTGTCATGGATAAAAAGCAGAAGTTGTTTGGGTCTAGGGGGAAGTTCCTGGGAGCTCCTTCAGCCCACAGCTGGGTGTTTAGTAATATTAAAGTGGCTAAAATGGCCCAAGCAGTAATTGTTAGCAGTAGCTGTTTTTGAAATCTGGAGGACCGCTGCCGCACCTGGGGCTCTCCTGCTACCAACACTATATTTGATATTTTTTCCAGTCACTCTTCGAGAAATAAGACTCTCCCAAAAATCATTTATATCCTGTGATCTCTGGATTCCCGTGGTTGTCATGTGTTGTCTTGACATTTTATATCCAGTGTCAAGTGACCGAAACTGTTAATAATCATGTTAATATGAGGACCATTTATGTCACATGCTAATCTTTCTTATGTTTGCTCCAGTAAGTAAATGTTTTATTCAATTTTTATTATGCATTTTATGATCACTGTGATAATATTTCATGGCAAGCTTGTTATTCTTTCATCCACTCTGATGTCACAGATGGTTTATATGGATTCTATGTTCTATTTTAACATGTTATTGCCAATATTGTGTAAAAATATCAATTAGCTATATATAAATATAATTATTTCTATATTATACATTATTTTTACTTGGTGTCATGACAGATGTAACAATGTTTCTAAAGAACATACAGTACCATATGGCAGCTATTATGATAGTCACTGGTATTGGTTACATGACGCTCTTATATAACTGGTAAGTCATGACAACATATGACATCTTCCATGTTTATGCTGTGAATACTGTATGTCAATCTTAACACACAGGGTTCAGTGTGGAAGATTAGTATCTTCATTCTCTGAGCCATGGAAACAACACAATGTGTGTGTTTTTTTTTTTTTTAATGTCCAAAAAGCATGATATCATTGTTATAACAGCTTTACAATGCACGTTTTTTAAATCACATTATTTCTGAGAAGAAACTTAGTGAATAATCTCACCTGGATGCTACTTTTTTGTACAAAGAACTGCTGCTTTAATCTTAAAGACTGCCGTTGTTATTCCAGATTTTTTATTCACAATATGCTTATACTGAACATCTTTCCAACAAACTTAGTACCATTTGACTTTATATTATACAATTGTAGAAGAGAAATTATGAAAGATGTCTGCTTTCTCTAAAGGTTTCTTCTTCATGTTGTCTCAGGGAGTTTTTCCTTGCCCCTGGTGACTCTAGTTTCCTCATTAGGGATCTAAAACCTACACCAGGATTTCTGTGAAGCTGCTTTGTGCATTATTGAATGCTCTATACAAATAAAAGTGAATTAAATTGAATATACAGTGGTGTGAAAAAGTGTTTGCCCCTTCCTCATTTCCTGTTCCTTTGCATGTTTGTCACACTTAAGTGTTTCGGAACATCAAACCAATTTAAACAATAGTCAAGGACAACACAAGTAAACACAA
>JAFFST010045032.1:21313-47169 GCA_022414735.1 Noturus placidus | reverse complement strand
GCTTTAAACGGACCTCTGAGACTATCACAGAGCAGGTGCATTTATATGGAGACTTGATTACACACAGGTGGATTCTATTTATCAACATTAGACATTTAGGTCAACATTGGATCATTCAGAGATCCTCACTGAACTTCGGGAGAGAGTTTGCTGCACTGAAAGTAAAGGGGCTGAATAATTTTGCTCGCCCAATTTTTCAGTTTTTTATTTGTTGAAAAAGTTTGAAATATCCAATAAATTTCGTTCCACTTCATGATTGTGTCCCACCTGTTGTTGATTCTTCACAAAAAATTACAGTTTATATCTTTATGTTTGAGGCCTGAAATGTGGCAAAAGGTCGAACAGTTCAAGGGGGCCGAATACTTTCGCAAGGCACTGTACTTTGTTTAACCTGTTGACCTCGATTCTCTGCTCTGCCTTATTTAGCCTTTCTGTGTGATCCTTTGTACTCCTTATTGTTTTATTAAACTGCCATACCTGCACTTGCTTCTGTCCTGCACACATTACGTGACAGAATACTTTGCCTATAACATGAAAGCAGCAGGAAAGAGGAGGAGATGTCACGCTAGGGAAACCATGTAAACCGTCCCAGCTGTGGATTCAATTCAGTTTCCTCAGTGGACTGTCGTAGATCTCCCAGAGCCGTATCATGGGTTATTAGGCTACCCTGAATATTTTCTTGCTGACTTCCAGCTCTATTTTGCAAGTCTAGCGGACCCCAAGCCCAGCGAGAAGCAATGGCTATGGTTCCTGTTGTCCCACTTTTGTGGTCCAGCACACCAGTGGGTGCAGCTTTTAGTGGCCATGGAATCCATGAGACTTGAGAATGTAAATCAGTTTGTGAGACTATTCGTGATGGTGTTCGGCAGTTCAGAATTCTTGGCCGCTCTGGAGGATCTTGTCTGGGAGGCCTACCTCAGAGATGAACCTGACTTGCCATTCAACACCTATTATGAACAGACAAACCAGGTGACCTCCTTCTCAAAGCTCCTGTCTAAGACCCACTATGTGGTCTCATCTCCAGATCTCCAACGTGAGACCCATGAGGTGGTCTCACCTGCCAAGCTCAAATCGGAGGTCAACATGATGACCTCCTCCCCAGAGTTCTAGCATGAGACCTATGAGGTGGTCTCACCAGCTGAACACTCATCTGAGGCCAATGTGGCGGTCTCATCTTCAGAGCTCAAACCTGAGACCCATGAGGTGGTCTCACCTGCCGAGCACCAGCCGGAGGTCAACATGGCAACCTCATCCCCAGAGCTCCAGCATGATATCTATGAGGTGGTCTCATATACAGAGCTGCAGCCAGAGGTCAACGAGGCGACCTCATCTTCAGAGCTCAAACCTGAGAGCCACAATGTAGTCTCACCTGCCAAGCTCCAGTTGGAGGTCAATGTGGCAAACTCTTCTCCAGAGCCCCAGTCAGAATTCAATGTGGTGACCTTCTCCCCAGATCTCCAGCATAAAGTCAGTTCCTGCTAGAGGTCAGTGAGGTGACCTCCCAAGCCACATTCCTGTCTGAGGTCGAAGAGGCGACCTCTCAAGTCAAACTCCTGTCTGAGGTTGAAGAGGCGACCTCTCAATCCAAGTTCCTGTCTGAGGTCAAAAAGAGGGCCTCTCAAGCAAAGTTTCTGTCTGAGGTTGACGAGGTGGCCTCTTATGCCAAGTTCCTGTCCAAGGTCAAAGAGGCGACCTCTCAAGCCAAGTTCCTTTCCCAGGTCGAAGAGACGACTCCTCAAGCCAGATTCCTGTCCGATGATTTCTCAAGCTAAGATGATTTCTCAAGCTAAGTTCCTGTCTGAGGTCGAAGCGACAGCCACCCAAGACACGTTCCTGTCTGAGGTCGACAAGGCAACCTCCCAAACAAGTTCCTGTCTGATGTCGACGAGGCGACCTCCAATGCTGAGTTCCTGTCCGAGATTGAAAAGAGGGCCTCTCAAGCCAAGTTTCTGTGTGAGGTCGATGAGCCGACCTCTCACGACAAGTTCTTGTCCAAGGTCGACGAGGCAGTCTCTCAAGCCAAGTTCCTGTCTGATGACGAAGAGGCGACCTCCCACACTGAGTTCCTGTCCGAGGTCGAAGAGACTGCCTCCCAAGATATGTTCCGGTCTACGATCAAAGAGGCGACCTCCCATGCCAAGTTCCTGTCTGAGGTTGATGATGTGACCTTCCATGCCACATTCCAGTCCAAGATTGACGATGTGACCTTCCACGCCATGTTCCAGTCTGAGATTGACGATGTGACCTTCCATGCCACATTCCAGTCTGAGACCGACGTCACGACCTACCAAGTTCTCCTTATACTTGAAACCGACATCACGACCAACCAGGTTCTGCTCATGCCTTAAGTCGACGTCACGACCAACCAATTTATGCTCACACCAGAGTCTGCTGACACGGCCTACCAAGTTCTGCTCATGCCCGAGTCTGCTGACACGGCCAACCAGCCTTATCTCGTATTTACTTTTCTGGTTGTAGACTTTGTTTACCCTGTTGACCTCAATTCTCTGCTCTTCCTTGTTTAGCCTTTCTGCCTGATCCTTTGTATTCCTTATTGCCTGATTAAACTGCAATACTTGCAGTTGATACGTGACACTAATAGGCTCCTCAGTGGACAGAAAGGCAAACAATTATTCTGTTACAAAACGGAGGCTGGAAGTAATCGCAAGAGTCTCTTTATTGTTCACCAACAAACAAAACATAAACAAGGAACCGCTTAGCATACTAACTAGACCCTGTAGCATTTGCGGCTTAGCCTTTAACCATGGATCTTCAAGACTCACGTAGGGCATTGTATACACAAACACATTGACAGTCTTTCAAATAATAATACGCAGCGTGCGCTGTGAACTAAGGGGTTTAAATATCCAACATAATTAGCCTAAACACAAGACACCTGAGACACGTCACAAGCATAATTCAACAGTAACCAAAACAAGGAGTCACGTGACCATAGTCCGTCTTGCGGTGTTGTACTACCATCCACTGGTGGGGTGTAACAGAACCCCCCCTGCAAAGGTGTTTGCCCCTGAGCACTAACAAAAACCCCCCTCCAATGGGGGGTCCCGGGCCCCTGGGCAGAATGTCCCCTTGCTGCCCCAGGAAACGAGGCTGTCTTTGCTGTGTAGTGGGTGGCTGGAACACCCCCACCGGAGTTGAAAGTTGGGGCACCAACTTTCAAGTCAGGAACGCAGGGCGTTGCCCCCGGCTGCTCAGGAATGCAGGACGCCGGCTCAGGAACGCAGGGCACCACCTCCGGTGACTCAGGAACGCAGGGCACCAGTTCAGGAACACAGGGCGCTGCCTCTGGTGGCTCAGGGGCATGTCTGCACTGGCAGGGTGCATCAGCTGTCGCAGGTGATGGAGCCCCGCAAGTTCCCCCGTGAACAGCTTGTCCTGCTCCACCAGTGTACGATACCACCTCCTTAGCTCGGCGGTCTCTGTGTCCTCCCCATCCGGGCTGTCCGCGGGTCGGCCTCCTGAGATGCTCTGCAGATGCTCTGCGACCGCCGTGTTGCCTGGACACAAAGAATCAGAGGTTATTGGGCTTGCCTCTGATTGGAGCTCCATGTCTGAGGTCTGCAGCTGGAGCTCTGTTGACTCTGTGACTCCGGAGGCTGCCATGTTAGCTTCCGGCTGGAGCTCCGCTGTCTCTGTGGCTCAGGATGCTGCCATGTTAGCCTCCGGCTATAGCTCCTCTGTATCTGTGGCTCTGGAGGTTGCCATGTTAGCCTCCGGCTGAAGCTCCGCTGACTCTGTGGCTCCGGAGGCTGCCATGTTAGCCTCCAGCTGGAGCTCCGCTGTCTCTGTGGCTCCGGAGGCTGCCATGTTAGCCTCCAGCTGGAGCTCCGCTGTCTCTGTTGCTCCGGAGGCTACCATGTTAGCCTCCGGCTGGAGCTCCGCTGTCTCTGTGGCTCCGGTGGCTGCAATGTGAGCCTCCGGCTGAAGCTCCGCTGTCTCTGTGGCTCCGGAGGCTGCCATGTTAACCTCTGGCTGGAGCTCTGTTGCAACTGTGCTGATTGGCACCAGGGGGCCAGAGGCTGCCCGGTTAACCTCTGGCTGGCACTCCCCTGCCCCCCCCCAAAAAATTTCTGGGCTTGTCCTCTCCTCCAGGGTGGGCAGCGAGGCATGATCCACCTGCAGTGGGGGGCTCTCCAGCAGGGGGGACGGGGCACATGTCTTAGGAGACAACGTGGCCCATAGCTGGGCTTGCTGCAGCAGCTCAAGCTGTGCCATCAGGTGTTGGAGCTCAGCAAATCCCTGGTTGACGTGCTCCTGGAGTGCCGTGAACATGGGCGTATAGCTTTGCCGGGCTTGTTTTAGCATGTTGAGCTGTGCTACCTGGTTTTTTGTCTGTGCCATTGCTGCTTTGAGGTCACGACTCCTCTCTCTGAACTCCTCTGTCCTCGAGAGGCAAGGAGTTTCCGGGGCTCTTGTTACTTCCATTGTTCGGCGCGTTATTCTGTTACGAAACGGAGGCTGGAAGTAATCGCAAGAGTCTCTTTATTGTTCACCAACAAACAAAACATAAACAAGTAACCGCTTAGCATGCTAACTAGACCCTGTAGCATTTGCGGCTAAGCCTTTAACCATTGATCCTCAAGACTCACATAGGTCATCGTATACAAAAACACATCGACAGTCTTTCAAATAATAATGCGCAGCGTGCACGTCGAACTAAGGGGTTTAAATATCCAACATAATTAGCCTAAACACAAGACACCTGCGACACGTCTCAAGCATAATTCAACAGAAATCAAAACAAGGATTCACGGGACCATAGTCCGTCTTGTGGTGTTGTACTGCCATCCACTGGTGAGGCGTAACATATTCAACATTTGTTTGTTGTCTAGCAAGCTACAAATAAGTCACCACTTACATAACACTAGTGTACATCCTACTATGCATGCAAGTATTACAAATTCAAAAACATTAGCTAACTGTGGATAATAACAAATTCAAAGTTATGTCTTCAGTTAATGAATATGCCTCAAAGTATTGTAGTTAGTGGACCACAGAATAGTTTGCATTTGTGTTAGCTAGATAAACTTGTTTCTTGTTTAAGCTTGTTGCTTGTTTCTGAGGTACATTATACTGGTTGGCAATCCTTGCCTTTGGACTATGATGAAATGAACTCCCAAATTTACCAAGTCATTCAGTTTTGCACATGAAATCTGACTAATCCCACTGACAATAATAATTATTATTGCTTAATTTAAAAAAATTCTTATTATTATTTTTATTATTGGCTATCCTTTAGCTATACCTGACCTATGAAACGGTGAAGATTGAAGTTTATTGGATACTTTTATAAATCTGATTGCAGCATTGATTGCTTTGAATTATGTGCTTTTGAATATGTGCATACATATTTTAAGCAATGGCAGCGCATAATCTTAAATTTGCAAATTCATAAGAGGAAATGTCAATTTCAAACTTCTTCAAAAGGCTTCTTCAAAAGAATTATTTGTACTACAATGATGTGTATCTCTCATACAGTTCCTACACTAGCATTCTCACTATCCACATGCATCTCCATTATTTAGTAATTTAGTAATTGTCATATTTCCCTAAAACTCAGCAGGAGTCCACCCATATGCGTGCAAAAACACAAAGGTTGATTCACATGGCTGTCACTATACTGGCTGCACTGCAAATCGGTTTGGACATAAACTCATAATCTTCTTCTTCATCAAATTCCAAATGGCACTCCAGTGAACAAATGGTATTTTTAGATATCAATGTGCCTCTAAAATAAATAACAAAATGACACTTTACTAGAACAATACTGGTACTGGATACAGGACTGCTTAAAGAACAATAGTGAAGGACAAAACATTTATTTTCTATGTAGAGTAAATAATTTTAGAGCATTAGAGTAGAATGTTTAGGTCTCATTATAAGTATTTCAGGAAAACGTTTTTGGAATTGCAATAGCCTCACACTCATTGTTCCTGGGATAGGCTCTGAATCAACTATGATTCTGGTCAGGATAAAGCAGTTATTGAGCAATGCTAATGTCATGCTAGTGGGAATAAAATCTTACATTTCATTTAACATATTGTCCATGTATTTTGCTTCAGAAACTCTAAAGTTGTTTTAGGGATCAGTTATTTTTACACAGCAAAAGTAGGTTTACATCAGACAATTTACATAGAATTTATTTCTGAAGCACCTTTCTGGAGTCTTAAAACCAAAGAAAATGTACTTTTTTCTTTCTTTTTGTGCCTCAAAGGCGAATATACTTTCACCTTCAGAGCAATATATATGACAATCTGTTTTGCAATTTCATGTCTGTCACCCAGCAGTGTGTTTGTCTCTGCACTTATGTTTGGCAGTCAGTGTTTAATATGTGTGTGAAACAAAAATAGAAGTTCATGCACCATGTGTGAAATGTAAGATGATGATTTTGTCCCACCTGTGAATTTCCACTCAGCTTCTGTGGGCTTTTCATTATCATTTGTTTATCCTCTTCAGAATCGCCATGATGGAAAATCGATACATTTCTCAGTCTCCACTTTGAATCTATCTATCTATATCTTTTAGATTATAAACAGTGCTCAGATGAACACCGAGACAGACTATCACATAGTAATCCATTTTCATACGTCAGTCATGTTAAATTCTCAGATCTGACTGTCAGAACATGATTAATTTGCTGTAACATCATCATTTTAACAGTAGTTCCAGCAAGGCCAATCACACGTTTATATAAATGTACTCTTTTTTAATAGTGTTTCTATGGTAACTTACACAGGGACATATATGGCAACCGCTGAAGTGTAATAATGTGTAATTGTTGATATGGTGACATTTTCTGTAAGGAGGTGTTTATTTAGTCTCAGTGTCAGCATTTTGTAACAATCAGAGGTAAAGCTATAACTTTAAGATTTGAGACCCTGGGAATTGAAGAGAGAGGGGGAAAAGGTGCTGATGAGGGAACAACTGTTTATAGCTTTTATAAAGTAAGTGATATCAGGAATTGATTTATTTATCAGATATTCCACAACATTGTGACTATAAGTGGATAAAAGTATGGCACTCTTCTATAAATAAAATGAAGAGGAATAAAATATTTTGGTGGTATAAGAGGACATGTGGAATGCGGATCCATATGTGGTTTATTAAAACACAACAAGTTCAGAGTATAGTTCAGAGACGAGACTTTGCAAAGAGTAAGCAAACACACAGGGCTTAGATAGTCTAAGTAATGAGGAACAAGTGTGCTGTAATCAGTCCAAGTATGTGGGCTCTTGGGTAATGTAGTCAAGTGTTAATACTCAGGAGAGTCAGATCTGTGAGATTCCTGACAGCATGCTTCACCTCCACTTTGCTTTCTATAACAGCAAACCCCATCATGGTTTATTCCTTACATATTTAACACAATATATAATTATAAACACTTTTAGAGCACACCTCTAAAGACACAATGAAGCAAAGCAGCTGAAAGTAATGTAACAATATTTTAATGGTAACTCGTTAAAAAATGATAGCAAATGTTTCAATAAAATGTATAGAGTGCTGGAAATATGATGTATTTTTGTAGGCCAAGCCAGAAGTTAGCATCACCCTGGTTCCCTCGACAAAAAGCCAACAGTATTTTTCCATCTTACATGTTTTCTTGATCAAGATAATCTTCACAAAAGAACACAACTTTTCTGAATTTTTAAGCCTAAATACAATCACCAGAAATAAAAGCTAAACATAGGCTATAAACAAACTACACCACAGTCACATGACTTCAACGTCGTCACCACCACTATGCTTTATAGCACTACAATTGGAAAATACTATAAACTGAAAATCTACAAGTAGAAAGTTTGAGTTGGAATAGTTTGTATAAGTATAAACACAACGAGGCTGTAGCAGATGAGTTTTGCTTTTCAGCCTGATGGCGTTTAATGTCCCTGACAACCTCTGTAGTACCATTTAGCTACTCATTAGCAACCATTTTACAACCGCCTTACGTAAAAGCTTAACAAAATCACGAGAGGGCTATAACTGAGGTATTTTATGTCATAGAATAAAACATAAAAATATCTGGAGCACCTGTTAACCACAGACCTTATTTCAGGCATTTAACCAAAAAACTATTTTAACAAAAACACTGACTTTGGGACTGTGGAAACGGAAGTACAAGAAATGAATTAGCATTTCCAGGTTTTAGGACTCATTCCTGCAGCACTTTATTGCAATATATGTTTAAAAAGTTTAATATATTATACATTTACTATATTCCATTTTAGATCGTTTGAAAGATAGAGTAATAACTCTTAATCTGGTAAATCAATACATGCAATAAAAAGATGATACATAATGATTGAGGCTGCTTGCAAATATTTGCAATGGAATAAGAGCATAATTAAATGTTAGAGAGAGCATCAAATTCAACACGCTTTCTACACGTTAATTTAAAACAAATTGTTACCTATACTTTGTGGCTAATCCTTTTTCACCTGGGTGGAAATATACACTCTACTATTTAATTGACAGTATAATATAATTATATACTCCAGTATTATTACCACAAGGAGAGCCTTAAAATATATATCTGATATTGATTGCTTTCATCTCTTCTCTGTTTGATGTCATTTTAGCCTGAAAAAACTTACAGCAGTGTGCTCTGTTCTGTGGATTCTTCAACAGAAAAAATGAATGCTGCTGCTTCATTGTGTGCTCACAACAATAGCCAGGCTATGGTACAAAAGAAGTGGTCCAGATTGGGAACTGAGTCAGAAAAGTCATGACAAGAATTATTTAAGGAACTCTTAGAAAAAAGGAATGTCATTATCACTTCTTATTGAAACTATGTCTGAAGGATTAAACTGATATATTATTCAAAATTTAAAATATTTCAATGACAACTAATCCCTAGACTCACCGGTTCGAAACTCCTGGTCCAAAGAGACTTCATAATTAACATAACAGTGCTCACCTGCTGTTACTAATAACACTTTAGTCCTCCAGTTTTCTTTATTGCTAGTCAAGAAAAAGACAGAAGGAGCAACTAAAGCATATATAACCAACAAGCTAATATAAATTTTTATTACTCTGCACGTTTTTCATACATGAAAAATTCATCTTGAGGTTATAAACCCAACATAGATCATAGAAACATCTCTTGCATTTAATAAACCTAGATTATTGAGGGCATCTTAGGCAGATAAGCCACTGTTTTTACTTTACAACTTTACAACTGGAGCATGGGTCAAGTCTCAGCTGTGCTATTTCTACTGGCTCTACTCTCTGAGAGGAATACCAGGATGGTTCCTGTCTCATGGTATGTTCATATGTACTCCAACATGGTCTCATGTTTACAAATTCATAACAATTTGTATGACTTATGTTGAATGAGAATTTTATGCCCAGGTTAAAACCATCAAAAAAACATTCAACCACAACTGATTTCTTGCATTTTATGATCAAACCACTGCTATTGTATGAGTTTCTCACAAATGATTGACTCCATGACACACATTTAGGGTAGATGCTCTCAAAACCAAACAGGACCTAACTCATTATATCTAACATATTTGTTGGGCTTGGTTCTAGTTTAAACTTCACTCTCGGGTTTCTTATAACCCAGCATTAACCCTCTCCTAGTTGGGCGGATTTTGGCCTATAATTTCTCCTACTTTAAGTTCCTTAAACATTTGTGTTAACCTGGCAAACTGGAGTCAATGTCATATTACAAACGATTTCTTGAAAAATATATGTCAATGAGATGAAGTAACCGCTTAAATTGATGCAGCTGCTTTTATCATTAGAAGTGTCAGGTTTTTTTTTGCCAGTGTCTGTTTAGTGGTGTTCATGTTCAGGTAAGGCAGTGGCAGCTTGTGCATAGGGGATTTGGTCACCTTTCTATATGTTGCACAATTGTGGGACAGTGTGCTCAGCTGCCCCACTTAGCTAATAAGTACTAATAGAGGCCTATTGGGGCAGGAATAACGTTGGTCCATGCTTTCTCGATGAATGTTTTGTTTAAGAGTGGGAGTGCAGGACAGTTAATGATATTAACTTTTCTGAGTTTGTCCCGCACACTGTGACAGTTGTGGTGGGATCCACATCTGCTGTGTTGAACACAGTTGAATTTCAAAATGAACACTGCTATGCTAGCCCATAGTTTCCTTGATTAGAAAGGATGTGATTACCAAGTTTGATCTACACTGTTATCTAGCCAGCTAAGTATCTAGCTATGTTGTTAATGTGCACTTAGAGTGCAATTATCAGGAAACAGAAACAATCAACTTCCCAAATTGCTTAAAAAGCTATAATTTTTTTCATGGATTCCAATAAATGCATCTGAAAGATCAACAAATTAAATTTATTTACAAGTGAAGCAAATTAAAGAGAATGTTGGCAGTATTATGTTATGACGTACATTTTCTTAGCCGATTTATCTGTGCTGATGCTCTGGCTTTTAGACCAGACCTTCCTGTTCTCTTGTTCTCTCAGTGTTCAAGTTTATTCAAGTCTTGTTAACTCTAAGCATTCATTAGATAGTAGCATATAGTCCAGTTGGATAGCCTCTTGATATAATTTTGTTTGAGGCTATGTTATTAATGTTGTCCTGCCCCTCCAAATTCTTGGACACAAGCCATTCCTGGGGTTAGGGTTGGATTTTTCTGAGCTACAGTTGGGTCATATTGAAGATTCCAGCCCCTACTGAAACTCAAAGCTGAAGCAAGCTCACTTCTGCTTTTGTCTCCCTCTTCATCTCTTTCTCACTTTTCTTTTAATGTCAGGGTGTCAGAGAGCATCAGAGTTTGAAATGTTAAAGACATAGCATGACAGATTGAACTTTTTAGACTTGCTTTGTAGTGGACAAACCTCTGTATATCATCCTACCTTATGATAATCCAACTAAAACAGATATTTTAATTGTGTCACACACAAAAATTGTGTTAAACAACAAATGGTGAATTGCTAAGCAGTTAAAGTTAATGGTCATATTGACACAGCAGTGTACATTGTATTTAGCTATTTATTTGAAATGTGATTTTATATATCCTTTATTTCTGTTCTAGACTTTACATTTACACACCCACTCCTATATATCTACATACTGTATATCAACCTACAGCTTTGAGCCAAAATACTGGTCTCTTTTATTGTGAGAAACTTCAAAGTTTGGATATTAAAGAATTGGACCTGCACTTAAGATAATGTGTGTGCTGACTGACACACGAGGTGAATGCAGTGGTTTATGTGATTGATATGAATTAGTATGTCATTTGGCGTTTCCGTACCGAAATGTCACTCTGTTGTATAATACGATTATTAAGTTATGCTTATTAGTGTCTAATGGTGGTCTTAGTCACTGTCAAGAATTAAAAGAATACTTTTCAAGCTTTTTTCATATTTTACAGAGAAAAAGATCAATCAACGACTAATATGTTAAATACAATAGTGCAGCTAATGTCACAAGCAGGAAATTGTCTGTCTAAA
This sequence comes from Noturus placidus, assembly GCA_022414735.1. Classification (NCBI taxonomy): domain Eukaryota; kingdom Metazoa; phylum Chordata; class Actinopteri; order Siluriformes; family Ictaluridae; genus Noturus; species Noturus placidus. The sequence continues at coordinate 35,721 of JAFFST010045032.1, read as the reverse complement.
AAGTCATTTCTAAACGTAGTTTCTAATATCTACTTTGTTTTTCAAAGCTTTATTTGCCAAGAACAGCTGCACTCTTAAAGCAGATGTGTTTTAGGGGCAGCTGTGGCTCAGTCGGTAGAGCGGGTTGTCCACTAATCCACTAATCGTAGGGTTGGCGGTTCGCTTCCCGGATGATGCCATATGCCGAAGTGTCCTTGGGCAAGACACTGAACCCTAAGTTGCCCCCGATGGCAAGCTAGCACCTAGCATGGCAGCTCTGCTACCATTGGTGTGTGAGTGTGTGTGAATGAGACACAGTGTAAAGCGCTTTGGATAAAAGCGCTATATACAGTAAGTGCGCCATTTATGTGTTAAAAATTACACATAATGTGTTAATTTTTAACACACTTGGGTGTCTAGTTAAGGACAACACATTTTGTGTTACTTTCAATACAATCAGTGTGTTAGTAAATTTAACTCATGTGTTTTCCACACAGTACATTTCCACACAAAGATGTGTTACAGCACTATGACTCACCAGAAAAATCTAGCTGACTTGCAAATATTTATTTTCCAGCCTTTAGTACTTCAACACAAATCTAATTAAGTCAACCAACATTACAGAGATAGTGGAAAGCCACAACCTCTCTTTTTGTCATGTTAACCTTGTGAAGAAATTTGACCGACATTGCTGAGGTAGCTCTGTTAGCCACTGACTGTCTGCACCTTTTAACCAGTATTAACTTTCCCTGAATACATGAAGAAACATGACCCTAACCCATGCTCCTAATGCTACTTACTACAGATTGCCTTGTCCAAAACATTTGCTAAATGTAGTTAAGGTTAACCCACTCTCTGTATTACATCATGGTGCATAGCTGCAATGCTAGGTTATTGGTAACTCTCACAAATGTAATAAGAACATCTAACACTACCACGAACTGTTAGCTAAAGTAATGTTATCAACTCAGGTGAGCATCTGTTAGCATCACTCATTCCTCTACTGTGATCGGTGACAGTATGCAGCTAGCTAACCCTAACTCTGAGCCTCAGATAAGATGCAGACCCAGAGAATTATAGAATAACCTCAGACCATATTTCACAACCAATAAATAAACACGTGCACTGAGGAAGCAGTACATGATATTCACTGTTGAAGCCGTAGCGATAGGTAAAGTTAATTATCACTTGCTGCGTTACTATTTTCTAATGAGTACATTTTCCAGAACTCCCTTCCTAAATATCACAAACTCGGCCAGGCATTTTCAGAAGCATTAGCGTTAAATAGTGATGAACGCTAACTTACCTGTGGTGATTTTGTTTCCTCGCCTCAGGACTCCGACTCCACCGTCACAATCAAAAGGTCAAAGCAATGAATATTCACTTTGAGGTGAGTTCTGAGTTGGATGATGACGTCGGCAGTGCACTCCACAATGTGATTGGACACTTGTGTGAAATGTTTTTCTTTATTTAACACATTTATTGGATAATTTATCACATGTTGAAATAGTAATAACACAAAAAGTGTGTAGGATATGTAAACTAGAGACTAGAGATTTTCTACTCCATTGGTTACAAGAACTGAATAATTAGCCATTAAAACCCCAAAGTCTGTTATTTTTTAACAAAATGCTACAGTGAGGTAAACAATTTTTAGTCATTTAAACAGTGTTTAGTCATTGAATGTTGTATTTGAGCAGTATTTGTGAATGAGATAATCAATTTACTCATACAACAATAAAAAAGTTTTAGCACATTTCTATTTTAAGTTGATTTTTGAACTTTTAAGTTTCTGTTTACACAACATGGTACCCAGTAATTTAGCTCCAGGATATTGTTAAAGGTATTCTCATAAACAGAGTATGATCCATGGTGTTGCTTGAACTCTTTTCTACCGCTATTTAGGTGGTAGTAGCAGACCCTACACTCCATTTAGCTGCAGACTCAGCCATGATTTGTGAGCTCTGTCAATGTAAAAACTGAATTCACCTGCTAGGATGAATAAATACAGGGAGACCAATGTTGATTAACAACTGCCTAAAGAAGATTTATGCTAGCTAGCAAGTGGTTATTATTACTGTACGAACATTGTACTCTTGTCACAAAATTTTTGCCTGCCTTGAATCCCTTCTTTGCTGCTTCACTGGATCATTTTTTGCTTTAACCACCAATGATAATTAACACAATTTTTGTCACAGTAATAAATAAATAAATAAATCTGTGTCTACAAGCAAATCTTACTGACAGGTAGTCACATGACTGTGTGATATACCAAATTATTATTATTATTATTATTATTATTATTATTATTATTATCAATTTGTATAGCGCTTTTTTACAATGGTACATTGTCTCAAAGCAGCTTTACAGAAATATCATTTTTACATTTACAAGCGACTTACTAATGAGATCACATTCACACACCAATGGTAGCAGAGCTGCCAGCTTGCCATTGGGGGCAACTTAGGGTTCAGTGTCTTGCCCAAGGACACTTCGGCACGGGATCACCCGGGCCGGGATTCGAACCGCCAACCCCACGGTTAGTGGATTAGTGGACAACCCGCTCTACCGACTGAGCCACAGCCGCCCTATATATATGTACACTATATGTAAATTATAACTGTTGCATATTGCATACTATAGTGCAAAGTACTCAAATAGTTTGTATACTGATATTCTCTATGGAGAATAGTATGCATGTATGAAAACACAATAGTAGTTACCAAAAACAAATCACTCACCACATAGCATAATAATGACTCTAAAAAGAGCTAGATTACGTTAGACTACAGCACTAGACCATCTGTCAAGAGGACTTACAGTCCTTAAACAGTACATAGCAAAATAACCTGTGTTGATTTAACACCTAGATTGTTGAATTTCCTCCCTACAGTGTTTATATTGTCCAATTGGACTATATAAACATCCTGGGTGTTAATTCCACACTAGGGATTTTACTGTGTATGGCCCACACAAGGTCTGTAAATTCCCGAATAATTTTGAACCAGAAAAAAATAGTTTAGTAGTAAATTTCTGAGACACATTTTAATGTACTTTGATCAAACTGGTGCACCAAAGATGTCCATTAAATTGTTGTGTTTCCAAAAAAAAACTAGCCATTCAGAATATCCCAGTTTTCACCATCTGTATGCATTTACAAAGTGAGGTTTAACAGCAACAATTAGCAGACACATTATTTGCCCTACTTAACGCAGACTAAATGCTGTCATGTGCTATTTGTACACTATATGCGGATAGTCCTCATGTTCTCCTACTGTATTACCATCAAGGCAACCTCATAAAACTGAACTCTAGAGACACCAGAAAGGAGCTTCAAAGTTCTTGACGTTCACAAGGAGAGTGAGAGAGGGAGAGAGAGACCGGAGGAAGGCTGAATAGGTATGGTGAATAATTCTGTTGAAGTACTGTCCTAACAAGAATCAAAAGCTCCCATTTCTTCTGCTTTTCCATCAAAAACGTATTCAAAAATAACTGACAGACTGACTCATTTGTCTTTATGATGTTCTACTGTCTTAAAGCAGCCTGAAGTTGTTATGCAGAGTTGTGACTATAGTTTGCGCTCAAGATTGCTACAGTTCTCCTTGAGTTACATCTCAAGAGGAAACTGCAGGAAATTGTGAAATGTTAAATATGATCATATGCACTCAATTTCAGTGAATACCCACAGATGTGACTTTGTACTTGGCTTCTCAAAAACCCTCCTAGAATTTTATTACACTATTTGTGCATGCAGTGTATACAGTCCACATTATTCTGGTAAATCAAGTTGTTGGTTTACTCTACAGTCAGATACCTTAGAACATTACCCTATAGTTTTTGGGAGCTTTATCTTGTAAAATAACTATATGTTATCACTTTGTAGGTATCATTATTTAATGGAGCCCATAGACCCACCACTGACCAGATAGTATTCAGCTGGTGGACCAGCACTGCTGTGACACTGAAATGGTAGTGACACTAGTATGAGTGGATCAAGTTATTTAGACTCTCTGAACTGTGTAATATGTTGATGCTCATGTAAATGTACATATATTGAGATGTGATCGCCCCGCCATCTTATAATGTAGAAAATACTCCCCCTAGTGGCAAGGTGTATGAAATTGCGCCAGATATTCTTACTGTAACTACCTCTAAATTTTGCCTTGAAAGAATAAAGTGGTTAACAGTTAATGATAATGTAATACACAATTAATTGTTTCATTTTTTTTTTTAAATGTGTGTGCCTACTAATCTTGCAGGTGTTGTGGTATATATCTGTATTATGTCCAAACTTAATTCCAAACAAGTGCTTTCTCTTTTCACTTCACGTTCTAGTTCTGTGTGTTTTCCCTGATTTCTCATATGAAAAGTGCACTTACAATGTCATGTTTATGTATAAATTCAAAGAAATATACTAATTTACTTTTGATATAAAATGTGCTATGGTTTCTGTATATAAATGTCAGAATTCATGCAAAACTTGGTTGTAAAACCAACATGCAGGTTTCCTAGTGATACAGAAGTAATGTGTTTGTAATGCAGTTGAGAGCCCTTGTGTGCAAAGCCTGATAATGCCAAGTAGCACTTTCTTCACTTCCTTGGCTTCCTTGGCATGTCTCAGAGAAATCCTCAAAGATTGATAGCTTTTGTGTAATTTGTGGAGAACTAGCTACATTTTGTGACAGATTTTCTATCACTAAAAGGTATGCTTTCAAGTGAACATGCTGTTTACTTTCGAGTAAACTAATAAATATATGAAGAGTATATTAATGGTATATTTCTATTAAGTATTTTTCTGAGTAAACATGTAGGAGATTTACTTACAACTGTTCTTTCTTATCATATAGTCCAAATAAAGTATAGAACTAGTGCATGGATGGTAGTAAACATTGATATAATGCACATTTTATGGTAGTGGTTGTTATAAAAAAATTTAAATTTTACTACTATTTTTGTTGTGTATTTTTTAAATCATTTGAAGTCTTCAGGAAAATCAGGCAACTGTCAATCCAGGAAGCACAAGACTCAGACCTAACAAGAATAAATGTATGTTAAGACTTGTCAAGTTACAAGGAAAGAGAATACAAACTAATGAAGTACTAACCCCAAATAGGTAAATATAATCAAGTAACAAACCAATGACAGGACGTGGGCAGAGACAGGATTAGAATTTAAACAAAAACATAAACCCTTGTGCTTCGAGCTGTGCTTCGGGTTTCAGAGCGCTAAAGCGCTAGCACAAGGGGAAATCGTGACATACATAGCATCAGATTGTTTTAAAATGATGCTGCAGCACTTCAGCTGGAGTGGATTTGGCAGTTATCACATTGGGCAATGTTTTTAAAAAGCCCCTTTTGGGGGAGCAGTCAGCTCACTTGGTTCTCTCCTTTTAATTGTCTTGCACCATTTGTTTGCTTTAGGTCAATTTTTTCATAGTTATTTTTTTATTTAATCTGTCAAGAATAGAGCACAGGGTGTCTGATGTGCAGACACTCACTCATTAATCTAAGTCTGAGTCTTCATTAAAGCAGACAGTAACACAATCCCTTTCTCCTTCATCCCCAATTTAGCCAATTACTCCTATTTTATCTTTCCCCCACATCACTCTTTCTCCTCTGAATAATTCCTCTCTCTCCATTTCTACCCCCACATGACTACCACATCCAAAGCAAGAACTAAGTGTCTGTTGTTTACCTCACTGTAGCATTTTGTTAAAGAGTAGCAAAGTATCAAAACAGATTAACAAAGGTTTTGTCTATTATCCATGGACACATGAGAAAAAGAAAAGCAACAGTAAGTCCCATTAGGTATCTTGTGTGGAGTAATAGATGAAATTGATTGGATTCAATTACAACTGCTTACTCGTCCTGCTGTGTTTTCTCATCTAAATCAGTGTATATCTACAAAGAGAAATGTAGGACTCTGGCAATGTAGATGTTCTCTGAAATGAATCCTGAGACTGGGTTTTTGTTGTAGCCACAGTAATCTAAGAGTGTAAATGATTGGTAATATTACACATTACTGCAGTACAATTTCGGAATGATGAAAGATATACTGCAGTCACTGCTTGCAGCATGGTGCACAGTACAATTAGCCTACATAATTTTAAGTGACCTTTTCACTTCTTCCAGCCAGAAACAATAAACTAAATGCTACATATTAAGATATAGACATAAAATTGTTCAACATGCACAGTTCACATGACTGTGGTATATCATGGCCACATAAACTAAATATTTTGTGGCTTCAAAATACATTAAATTGTGGCGTTAATGTCACATCAACGGCTCTGTTCTGTATGTGTTTTGTCTGTTTTTTTAGTATGCAGTGCATCAGTGGAATTTCTGTACTTTGCTGATGGCCATAAATCAAAGATGGGAATAAAAGATGAGATATGGGATGATTTGCTCTTCTGGAAATTAGGATCCAGAGGTAATAGAAAAGATGGAAAGGCTTTGGTACCTCTAACACAGAGATTTACTGCAGTGGACACTTGGGGACATGAAGGGGACAGTAAAGCAGATGATGCCTATCGGTCAGGGGTGGAGGAAGTAGGCTAAGTAAATCTTTGCCTTCTGTAAATCTGAAAGCAATTTTAGGTAATGTTGGTCTTTTTGAGGAGCCAGCCTTCAAATATTTTCCAGTACCAGCGCTCATATATCAAAAAACTAGTCAATTATTAAAGTAACTAAAATAATAATCATATCCTTTAGACACAAATAAGACAATATAGTTACTGTGTAGTATACTGACCATTACTTCTTTAATTCAATTAATTTCAATTAAATTTTATTTGTATAGCGCTTTTTACAATAGACATTGTCTCAAAGCAGCTTTACAGAAATATCAACATGGTATATAGATATTAAAGGTGCGAATTTATCCCAACTGAGCAAGCCACTGAGTGGCGACGGTGGCAAGGAAAAACTCCCTAAGATGTTAAGAGGAAGAAACCTTGAGAGGAACCAGACTCAGAAGGGAACCCATCTTCATCAGGGTAACAACAGATAGTGTGAAAAAGTTCATTAGGGATTTATATGAAGTCTGTTTGGTCTTAGAAGCAGCCGTAATCCCAGCAAACTGGAATTGGAGTAGATGAGAGCTCCATCCAGAGGTAGAATATCCGAAACGGATCAGGCAGGTCCGGACAGCAGAGAGGATCAGGATCTCAAGTATCTCCATAAATTACACATCGTGTGTGACTCGACAGAAGGAGAGAGGGAGAGAAAAGATTATTAGGACTGGGAATTAGCATAATAGAAAGTCTAGTCAAGGTAGGCTTCTGTAAATAAATACGTTTTAAGCCTAGACTTAAACACAGAGACTGTGTCTGAGTCCCGAAGATTAATTGGAAGACTGTTCCATAACTGTGGGGCTTCTATAAGAGAGAGATCTTCCCCCTGCTGTAGCCTTTGCTATTCAAGGTACGATCAAATAGCCTGCATCTTTTGATCTAAGTAGGCGTGGCGGATCATAGAAAACCAAAAGGTTGCTTAGATACTGTGGTGCGAGACCATTCAGTGCTATATAGGTTAATAATAGTATTTTATAATCAATGTGAGATTTCACTGTGAGAAAATGCAGTGTTGATAAGATCGGGGTGATGTGGTTGTATCTTCTGGTTCTAGTTAGGACTCTAGCAGCAAATTCTGGACTAACTGGTGTTTGTTTATGATCTTACTGGAACATCCAGAAGAAGGCATTACAGTAATCTAGTCTAGAGGTGATGAATGCATAAACTAATATTTCTGCATCATGTAGTGACAATATATTTCTTATCTTCGAAATATTTCTGAGATGAAAGAATCCTAGTAATATTATCTACAAGAGCATCAAATGATAGACTGGAGTCAATAATCACACCAAGGTCTTTTACTGCTGCACGTGGTGAAACAGAAAGACCATCCAGAGTAACTGTGAGATCAGAAAGCTTACTTCTAGCTACATGTGGTCCTAATACAAGTACTTCTGTTTTATCAGAATTAAGTAAAAGGAAGTCAGTTAGCATCCAACGTCTACTGTCCATTACACATTCCTCAACTTTACTAAGCTGGTGTCTGTCCTCTGGCTTTGCTGAAAAATACGGCTGCGTATCATCAGCTTAACAGTGGAAACTAATACCGTGTTTACGAATACGTAATCAGTGGCCATAATGGAAATAGAAAATAACACAAATAAAATTTAAGATAGCAATATCTGAAATGAAAACATATCATTTATGGATCATATTGGTCAATAGTTTTATATATTTTACATAATTTATACTACTAGTACACCACTGTCAAGACAAGTCCAAATCCAGGACTATCCAAGATCCAATCAAGATTGAGAAAGAAAACCATCAAATCATTTTAGAGGCCAAGCCTTTATTCAAGTAGTTGGCTTCATTCTTGCATTGCACCAGTGATTATTCTATGTTTTCCAGAAGAAGGAATTACTTCTTGTCAAACTCTGTGCATGCAAAAACAAAAGACAACATAAATATTATGTTTCCAAACTCCAAGACCATATTTAGAGAGACCAATGCCCTAGACCAAGTCCAAATCAAAACGGAAAACATCTCAAGTCAATGTACATTTACTTATTGTACTCCTGAATTACTGATCTGTTGCTGTGCACAATTTGTCAGCCACAATCCACCATGTCCACTGGTGGAAAGAGACTACCATAAGGTTGCTGCAGCCCAGACCTTATTCAGGTAGTGGAATACTTTGTCACCACTTGCCCAGTGGTTCATCACCCAATAATACTGCTAAATATGTAGTAGATCCTTTATATCATTAGGTGTATGTATTTGTGCCAAGGAAAATCACTATGTCTCTCTAAATATCCAGCAACACTACTGATAGTTTCTTTCTTCTTAAATTCTCATTTGAAGGACAGAAATTATTTCTCATACTACAGCCTACTAAATTTCTTGGTTGTTCTTTAAAGGTTTGCAGCTTGCAGAGAATTGGAATAGAAAAAATAAAGCAGACAATAAGCTAATATATTCAATACTACAGTAATGCATGCACCATTACATATATTACAAAATATTTTAATACCTTAGTTTAAAATTCATTGTGTATGTACTTATTGACATTTATTGGTAATTATATTGCATAGCATTGTAGTATTTCCCAATATATATATATATATATATATATATATATATTTTAAGAGGTGTTTTGATAAATATGGCTGTTTGGGTCTTATTGTGTCAAGTCATTTCAAAATATTACACTTAATTACACTTCATTTCTGAGATCCATGAAATGTGTAAAGTATTGTCTTAAAGCATTCACACAGATTCAGTGACATTAAAAAATTCAGATACAGGATTCCCCTGTTATTATATAAAACTGTTCGGGATACCATTGTTTCACATAAAAGCCTTTCAAATCAAAACCTATGAATTCAGTGAAATTCGTGGATCAAACAGAGACAGGTCATTAAGAACCACCACACTGCACTCTGCACTGTTGGGTTATATATGCTCTTGGCAAGAACTAAAAAGTACAGTGTGGTGGTTTCTGGAGGACAAAATACTCATGTACAGTAGATCAATAAAGAAGACTGGGGCATTTACACATTTATCCTCTAATTAAAAGGAAAGGACATCCCAGGTCCTCTTATTGAGTCTTTAAATCTCTTTGGCAATGCTAGTGGTAAGTAGGAAAGTTTGAATGTGAGGTCATTGAAGACCCAAGCAAGTAAAAGTGCAGACAGAGAAAATTGCTCTTTTTCTTCAAAGTGCCTCAGAGAAAGTGTTTTTAATCAGAGAAAGCTCACCAAAAGACAGATGGGCAAGGCCGTGCTCAATAACAGTACTTCTTCTAGTAACAGTTCTCCTTCTTTCTATATTGATTGCTGCAAAATTATGATGGAAAAGGTTTGATCATAGCTGTTTTTCTCATCATCAACGCACAGTACTTTCAATATTTCCCACAAAATATGGAACAGAGACATTGACATGTTTGTTTTGTGGATAATAATAGACTGACATAATTATTATGGGAAATTCATTTTTCATGTATTTTTCAGGTGGTACAATTTTCAGGAAAACATTCAGGACCTTATTTTTGTTATCATTACGAAAGTTCAAACAAGATCATGGAGTCGGTGCAGGCAGTATCCTGGTGTTGCATAATTGTGAAAAGGTGTTTGGTTACGATGAATACATTATTAAGAGGTGTGGCGTGCCTCTGTGAAACACAACAGGCCCAGGGAAAATCACAGGTGAGCTGTTTATTTAGGATCATGCCTGTGGCACAGTAGTCAGTCAGTAAGGGAAAATATTTCAAAACAAATAATTTAGCAGCTTTCCAGCTTGCTTATCACTTTTCTCTGCTCACAGCCACCTACACACACTCAACTCACTGGTAAGAGAGAGAGAGAGCTAAAGAAGGGAGAGATCACAAAATTGCATGGGGGAAACAGTGCTCGGGTATGCCATAGTGTGGCCTTCCTGCTACTTGACGACTACTAAATCACAGGCCCACCTACCTGCTACAGTGTGCTGCTGTTATAATCAGTCAAATAAACACTTCTCATTTGCTTTAAAGGCCAGTTGTACAGTACTGACTCAGTGAGAGATTTATAAAGTGAGAAATTTTTAATCATGAATACATTGGTGGATTTCACCATTAGTTTATCAATAATTTTGTGGTAGAAATAACTGGCCTGCTGCAGTTTCTTTGTTCTCAAGTGCTTTTGTTGGTGTTCACTCAATTATGTATGCCTCTAAGACACTGAGTTGATATTGGCCAATTGCAGCAATTTGGTGAGACTTGAATTTAATTGGTTTTGTTTCACATTTTTATTTGCCTTATTAATTTTATGACATACTTTGATTGTTTCAGCACCTCACAGTGTGGATTTCCTTCAGGTTCTCCAGTTTCCTCCCATCTGCAAGAAACATGCCAGCATGTAGATTGGGTATTCTAAATTTCCCTAAAATTATTTAAAATTATTTCTCTAATATTCTAAAAGTGTGAATGTGTGCATGCATGGTGACCTCAGTTAGCTGGCGGCCCATCTAGGGTGTATACAAGGCCCATCCGACCTTGTACCAATTGATCCTGGGATAAGCTCTGCCTCCACCACAACCCTGACCAGGATAAAGTGATTACTGAAGATGAATGAAAGAGTGTTAGAGAACGTGACGTACAGTAGATTTTAGCTCTTATTTCTTACACATAAACTGATGATAGTAAAAATTATGTATTAAGAATTAAGTAGTTTAATGAAGTATATTTAGAGGGGTGACATAAATAGTGTAAATTCACTTAAAATAGTCTTTTGTCATAAAATACCATAAATTTGCATACATGCTTTAAAAAATCTCATGAAAGTTGAAAATTATCTTGTGTGCACGCCAAAATGTGTTGTGTTTCACAATATTTTTTTCTGAAAGAAACAGAGAAAGTAAGTGGTGCACAAGTGATAGTAAGTGATGAGCATCTTCAGAAAAAATATTTGTGAAAAGGACCCATTTTTGCATGTGCACAAGAGAACTTTCTGGTTTTGTCTGTTTAAGATTTTGCGTTTTTTCTGTAAACCTCAGACAATCAAACTATTATACTCTTTTCAAATAAAAAAAAATATTGTGATTACACACAATTCAATATATATAGAACAATGTGGTTTAGGAAGTAAATGCTACTTATGTATTAGAGACATAAAATCAAAGTTGATATACAGTGTACAGTATATGTACAGTGTAACCAGTGATATACAGTAGATATCCTTCTATGCCAACAGAGGGCACTACTTTTTAGGTTTTATCTTACAGTATGTAAGTTCAGGGCACTTTGGAAACAAACTCACTCACAGAAAGGTAGAAATAGGTTTTCTGATTGAACGAATATAATATTTAGAACATAATATAAACTGGCATATAAATGTGTGAATGTGGGAGTTAGATATTCAGCATGTGTAAATATTTCAAAATCTGTGAGTATAGGTGAAAACTCCCAAGTCTAGTTTATTCACAAATTTTCCAGAGGCAATAAAATAAGGTGGTCAAATGCTTACTCAGTCTGCACAAGGCACAGTATGGCTTTTCTGAGAAAGACCCCCCTTGGCATATTCTGTGTGTACTTGACTAAAAACATCCAAGCAGTGTGACGTTTCAGGAGAAGGCCTGCCCCTTTATTCATGTAAGACTGGAAAACAAGATGGTCTCCTCCCACTGTAGTGCAGGTATCAGTTATCTGCTTATCATATCATCTAAAGCCATACATAAGCAGGCTACATCATAAAGATGTGTCTTATTTTTAAGACCACACCTACTGCTACATAGTGTCCAGTCATGTAAAATTCATGAAGAGAGAAACAACTTGTTGGCTTGAACACTAAGGAGTCTGGAGATCAAGTATCTATGATTTACATCAACTCCAAGTCCAACTGTAAGGATTGGAAAGCAGTTTGATGCAAAGTAAGAGAATTTTTCTTTTGTTGTGATATCATTTTGTAAAATTTGTGAATTTATTTTCATTTCAGAAAATATAATATTTCTCTTAGCAGACAAATGGCTGCTGACCATTTGCAAGACTTTGCAGAGCGAGGGTCCTATGTGCGACCTTTAACTTTTGGTCTGTGTATGGACCACCAACACTCACCATTCAGAGATGCGCTAAGCCTCCACTTTGAGCAGACTTACTTAGAGCCGGTCTACAGCCACAGATACAGTGGGCGCTTCTCCTACTTGCACTTCCCCACACACCTGAGCATGTACGACTGCTCCTTTGAACCAGCGTTCATCCGTAAACGCAATGAGCGTGAAAGGCAGAGGGTCCGTTGTGTGAATGAGGGCTATGCACAGCTCAGAGAGCACCTGCCCCAAGAGTTTGAGGATAAAAGACTGAGTAAGGTGGAGACATTACGAGCGGCCATCAGCTACATCAAACATCTGCAGAATCTCCTGGAGCTGCGGCTGCCAGATGCCATGATGGAGCTGTCACCCGGGAGTGAGAGAGGGACTGAAGCTATGATGCAGCTCACAGAGTGTAACAGTGATGGAGAGTCTAAACACAGCCTGAGTGACAACGGGGAACCATGCTACTGAGCAGACTCCATCACACAGACAACACAAATAGCAGCATGGTCCATATGAAGTCCATATTGATGGACTATTCTTTTGTTACCGCACACAAATTAAATCTGTGGAGAAGGATGGCTTTTATAATATACTTTCCTGATGATGTTAAACATGGTTTGCTTCCTAATGTTAGACTTTTTAGATCTTGCTATCCAGTTACAGTGGATTTCATCAAAACCAGAATAGCATGAAAATCCAATTTTAACATGCAACTTGTTGTTGCATTTGTGCCATGTGAGTAAATCTGGAGAATAAATTGGGGAAGTAAATCAATAAACAGGACTGATATGCATTTTGTAGGTTGCTATGATAAAAAAAAAAAAAAGTCATGCAAAATTTTAACACATTGACAGGGCAGAAAAGAAATGAAACTATGTGCAATATGCTTCAAACCAGAGTTGCAATTATTTACAGTCAATTTTCATTTCATTTTCATGTTCCTTTCTTTGCATATTAATGTATGCATGCACACAATATCCACAATCAAGAATCCACACCAACGTTTGAGTGCCAAACTGTTCATGAAAAGCAAAATGCTGAAATAGTTATTATTACATTTTTGTTTTTTGTTGTTTTTGTAGTTTGCTGCTATTCTCAGAACTCAACATCAATGAAATTGTTTATAATTTGCTAAATTAGTTGGACAAAATCAATAAATATCATAAAGCATACTGTGCTGTTATATTTTGTGACAAGGTCTTCTTCACTACACTGAAAGGGACACAGTGTGAATTTCTCAGTTAGGCCAGTTTATGGGATTGATAACTGAGAGGAAGCTTTTTATATTCATCGTTTCTATGTCATTTTCCAGCTAATATGGTTATGGCTCTAAGAATGTTGTGAATCAAAGCATTGTTATACAGTACAGATGTTTTCAGAATATTGCTGGATTAACGTTTAAAAACACACACACATACAGTGGTGTGAAAAAGTGTTTGCCCCCTTCCTCATTTCCTGTTCCTTTGCATGTTTGTCACACTTAAGTGTTTCGGAACATCAAACCAATTTAAACAATAGTCAAGGACAACACAAGTAAACACAAAATGCAATTTGTAAATGAAGGTGTTTATTATTAAAGGTGAAAAAAAATCCAAACCATCATGGCCCTGTGTGAAAAAGTGATTGCCCCCCTTACTATAACTGTGGTTGTCCACACCTGAGTTCAATTTCTCTAGCCACACCCAGGCCTGATTATTGCCACACCTGTTCACAATCAAGGCATCACTTAAATAGGAGCTGCTTGACACAGTAAGGTCCACCAAAAGATCCTTAAAAGCTACACATCATGCCGAGACCCAAAGAAATTCAGGAACAATTGAGAAAGAAAGTAATTGAGATCTATCAG
>JAFFST010045032.1:0-12747 GCA_022414735.1 Noturus placidus | reverse complement strand
GTCAACATTGGATCATTCAGAGATCCTCACTGAACTTCCGGAGAGAGTTTGCTGCACTGAAAGTAAAGGGGCTGAATAATTTTGCACGCCCAATTTTTCAGTTTTTTATTTGTTGAAAAAGTTTGAAATATCCAATAACTTTCGTTCCACTTCATGATTGTGTCCCACCTGTTGTTGATTCTTCACAAAAAATTACAGTTTTATATCTTTATGTTTGAGGCCTGAAACGTGGCAAAAGGTCAAACAGTTCAAGGGGACCGAATACTTTCGCAAGGCACTGTATATCTGTGTGTGTGCGTGTGTGTGTGTGTGTGTGTGTGTGTGTGTGTGTGTGTGTGTGGCCTCAGAAGTAGTGTATTCTATCCTGCTGTTGAATGAGTATCTCTTTCTCTAACTCCAGCATAGAAATCCTGCTATTCTTCTGACTCACCTCCTGTATTTAAAAGAATAGAATAAAAGAATAGAAGAAAATATTAAGACCTTCTTAACTGAGTCAACTCGGTGTTGTAGTTTCAATTTGTCAGTTACAATTGCTAACAGGCATTATTCCTTACTAAGCTCACGTTTTCAAAACTCGTCCTGTACAAACAAGCATGTCGGCACAACAGTTCATTTAATTGGAACTGAATTGCTAGCTAAAAGACCTAAAAGATATTACTATCATATGACATAGCCAAAAATATACATATAAATCAGGTAACATGTGGTCCACGAAAACTGAATAAACATGATGCCCTAGATCCATGGTGAATTCAACTGAACTGAACTGAAGTGAATCAATGTTTTCCAGTGCTCTGGGCATTTTTCAATCTTTCACAGGTATGCAGTGCCCATGATTGATTGGCTCAGGTGTGTTGGCAGCAAAAACATGCATTGTCCAGATTCCCTGATGATCTGCATTGAAAAACATTGATCTAAAATTACTATAATTACATCAAGAATTAGAGGACAAGACTGGAACAGAAATTATCATATGCATATATAATATATTTTAACAAATGCTTTAATTGTATATTTTACTATCTTAAAATTAATGCTTTGTTTTTTGTTTATATTACAACCACATCTAATCAAATGGCACCACAAAATATATAGAGAAAATGTTTTATATACTGCATTGTAATATTGTCAGGGATATTTTTTGTATGAGGCAAATTAGGGTCAACTGTGCCTAGTGGACTGGACAGAACAGGATGTCTAATTCTCTAATTCTAACTAGCACTGAACTCTGTCCATCCCAATACTCAAGTGCAATACATTTTTATCCCAGATCTGAGCCCAGGGCTTTACAGTGCCTTCTCTCACCTGGGTGAGTGTGGCATTGTTCCAGCGCAAATACCAGTCCGAACAGTCCTTCTCATTAGGGGCCACACTACACACATTGTTCAGCAAACCGCCCAGACTTCCGTTCACGCGCTGCATAGAGGAGCGTAACGCACACGACCGGCCCTCCTACACATACAACTGCAGAATATCACTCTAACTTGGTGCAGACACTGAAAGAACATTATTACATGTGATAATTCTATTAACAGGTCAAACTCTCTTTTTATCACAATCAGCCTTTCAAGGGAAAAGGAATTAAACATCACTACAAGCTGAATACTTTTTGATACTGAATTATCTCAAATGGTCCACAGCTCAAACACACACAATCAGCAGGGATTATCAAATCTTTTACTGCCCGGTATTTCAGGTTTATCTTATGAATATGATCTAGTTGTTGAAATATTAGGCGTGTTATACAAAAAGAGTATTATAATATTGTATATTGGAGCCAAGGCTTTTAATGGAGAAAAAAAACATTTTATTATTGAGGACAAGAAATATTTTATGCCATGAAAGTCCTGTAATAATAATTCACAATCAGCACTGTGTCAAAGGTGTTGGCTCGGAATTGCAGGAAATTTGTACCCACATGTCATAGGCAAGTTCAGATACGTCGAACATCATCACACCCCAACTTTAAGCATTAAAGAAGAAAGTCAGACTCCATTGTGACCAATCAGGAGAGAGAGGGTAAACAGTTTAACACTTTGTTAATTCTAGATCCAACCTCACCCCAATGACCAGTAATACATTTCTTCATCTTGGAAAAGCACTACCAGTGTTTATTCTATTTTTACTATGTATCTTGTTATTAAGTCTTTTGGAGAAACTGTGTATTTTTTATCACACATACTGTGTTAGGTTCTTACAGGATTCCACCATGTTTCCCTTTCTGAACAAACTGAGATGGGGCGGAGTGACTGGGTAATGGGTGAAGTGTCTATATAAAGACTGACAGGATACCCACTTACTGTAAACAAAAAAGCAGTTTTCCAAATGGTTTTTCTCAGCCACATAATATACTTGTGTAGATGCCATTGCTTAGACCAATGCTTGTTATGATGCTTTACATTATTTATTTATTCATTTCGCAGACACTTTTATCCAAAGCAGAGCTGCCATGCAAGGTGCTAGCTTGCCATTGGGGGCAACTTAGGGTTCAGTGTCTTGCCCAAGGACACTTTGGCATGGGATCACCCGGGCCGGGATTCGAACCACCAACCCTGTGATTAATGGATTAGTGGACAACCCGCTCTACCGGCTGAGCCACAGCCGCCCCATATTCTCCATAAACAAATGAACTATTCCCACTTCAATCCAATTTAATTCAAGTAACCAGCCATATATCAATTCCCTTCATGTCACTGAAAAATCAGCAGTAGTGGACCTCACTTTGGTCAACGTTTTCTTGGAATAATCACAACTGCAGATGTGTTGCAAGAGCTGTGATCTCTAATGACTGCTGCAATACATTTGCACCTAACAGTACCTCATTAAAAAACAGTACAGAAGTAATTGAGTTATTCATCTCAATATATCCTTAATTCCTGTAGTTATGATTAGCACAGTTTAATCCTTATAATCACACATTGATAGATGACAAAGATTTGCTTACATCTTCCTCATCATGTTCTCTCCTTGCATGCCTCTGGGAGACGCGTTCAAGCTGGTGTTGATACCAGAACCGAGCCTGTTCCAGGACCTGCAGCCCAATCCATAGACTGTCTTTCTCTCTCTCTAGAGCATGCAGTTTCTTCAGCTGTTAGAGACACACTGATAACTAACATCCATGACAACAACATTCAAGACAAATCTGCTATGAAGAATGGTTATAGAATATGGTGTAAAGTGCTGCATGGTAGAAAAGTCAGTTTCTGTGCTAGAAGTTAGAGTTAGAGTTAGAGTCAGTTTCAGCAGACACTTGAAGAATGCGCTTGAGTACTGATGCTAATGTGTGTAAATAAGATGAGCACACTTTACTTTTTGTATAAGAGAGATTCACACAAAAGCAATACATAGTTATGTCTTTATCTTTATATCTCATTAGGTATCATACCCCCTGACTAAAATAAACACACAGACCCACACAGAATGTCTCACCCAGTGAAAGTATCGCAGCGCATCTGAGCTGTACAGGCTGTTCTGCAGAGGGACGATCAACACTTTGTAGGAGCCATCACATGCCATATGCACATACACACTGGAATGCCACGTCTACACTCCACTCACTTTACACAGAAGAGACAGCACAGTGACAAGCAGAAAAGACCAGAGAGAGCAAAAGAAATCCTGTGACAGGACAATCGACTCAGTAGGCAATGTTTCACTGGGAGCGAAGGGGAGGGACAGAGATTGGGAGTGGATGGGACAGGAGCCACAGCTGCTTGGAGCAAAGCCAGTGAAGAATTCCACACTCCAGTGTGACAGCTGCTTTAATAACCTTGAGACAGCAGACTGAACTATAATGAGGACAAATGAGTGAGTGAGTAGGAAGTGAGACTTGGAGCAGTTTATGTAGGGACAGGAGAGAGAAGTGATGGGAAAGATAGTGTACCAAATATATTAGCTGTTTCCAAGTGCCCATGGTACATTGTAGGCAAATGTAAATGTATATGATTATGTATGTCTGCTTTTCTTTTTTATTACTGTGAATGGATCTCTCTCTCTCTCTCTCTCTCTCTCACACATGCTCACACTTTCTTACTCTCTGTCCCAACATGTTATGGAATGTGCCTGAACCAGGACTGGAATAATAAAACTCAAACTGATGGAAAAGGTGTGTTTTATTCTAGGTTTAGTCAGAAACAGCTACAAAAACATCTTACTTGTGAGATCTCAGGATGTACAATGCCATGGAAAAAGTATTTCCCCCCTCCTGAAATGTTTGTTTGTTTGTTTGCATATTTGTCACACTGAATATTTTCAATATTCAATATTTTCATCAAACAAAATGTAATATAAGACAAGGAGAACACAAGGAAACACAAAACAACATTTTAAATGATCATTTTATTTATTAAAGGAAAAACGTTATGAAAAATATATATCACCCATGCAAAAAAAGTTATTAAACCTCTAAATATAATAACCTCCCTTTTTTAGAATTGGTTCAATTCAGCCACACTGGAGGGCTTTCAATCATGAATTACCCATTTAAGGTTCTGCCATGGAATCTAAATGGGGTTCTAGTGAGGACAGTGATTAGGCTTCTCTGAAACCTTTTTTTTCTTCTGAGCCATTCAAACATGGCCTTGCTTCAGATTATTATCTTTCTGTGTAACCTAATTGCACTTGAGCTTCAGATCACTGGCTGATGACCAGATATTCTCCTTCAGGATTTTCTAGTAGAGAACAGAATTCATGGTTCCTTCAGTTATGGCAAGTCCTCCAGGCCATGAAGGAGCAAAACATCTCCACACCATCACACTACCACCACCATGTTTGACTGTTAGTATGATGATTTTATTGTGCGATACTGTGTTAGCTTTACACCAGATGTATTGGGACTTTTGACTCAGAACATTATCTCAAAAGGCTTGTGGGTTATTGTCACAATTTCCCCTTTAAGCAGCGTGCTGCGGAGCATGTGAGTGCACAAGCTGAGCAAGGTGTGCGAGCACCTGCTTTTCCTTTGTTGACAATCGTGACATTTCGACACGTGCATTTATTATGTCTCTGTTGTGTTTTCTGACTGTTCTGTCATTGGTTGTTGTTTCTTGTGTGTCTGAATTGCCCTCAGCCGTTAGCTATTACAACGTTGTTTATATTTGTATATATACCACGCCTCCCAGAACACAGTGTGGAATATTAGAGTTGAATAGTATAGTATAGGAGATTAGTTTAGGTTCCTTACGATAGATAACCATAGTCATAATTCATATCATGTTTCATGTTTAGATTCGTCTGTTTAGTTAACTCTGGTTTCTCCACTCCCAGTTCATAGTCGTAGCTTATGTTTCATGTTTGGTATATCGACCCTGTATCCTGCCTTGTCCCAAGTTTCCTGCCTTGCCCCGTGTATGCCTGTTTGCCGATCGCCTGACCTTTTGCATGTTTGTGGTTTACGATTTGTATTACGTTTTTGGATTCACCTGTCTATGTCTCTCATAAATAAAACTGTTCCTACTGCACTTACATCTGTCATATCTCGGTTACGTCACTATATGTGACAGAATATTCCACCATTCATGGATGCAGCAAGAGGACAGTACCTTATCGGTAAAGGCTCGGATTACTGGCCGCATTTTTTGTCCGTGCAGCTCCCTCAAAGTTACGCTGCCGAACTTCCACCGGAGACAGTAGGATTGGGGAGCTACCCACTAGAGTTCTGCAGTCCAAGCCTATTAAGAGACAGTGGATCGGGTTCTTGGTGTCCAGGTTTGCGGTCCGGCCCGTGACTGGTCGGAGCAGCTGTTGAGCACAGGGTCCTCTGCCTTCCATGATGTCACACAGTTCGCAGAACTTTTTTTGGAGGAGTTCACACAACCAGGGCAGCTTCATGGTTTGGATTTACTGGGGTGGAGAGTGAATGGACAGCCCCAGGCCGTCCTGCCATTTAACCTCTATTATGAGGGGATTGACAGGGCAGCCCCCATCGATCTGCTTCAGGTTCCAGCCAACTTGGTGGAGGTGGCACCGATATGCATGTCTGAGGGCTGCAGGAGGGAAACCAAGCTACAATGCCCGACCTGCAAAAAACTGGGTCTCCAGGAAGCATTCTACTGCTCTCACAAATGCTTCAAGAGCAGCTGGCTGGAGCATAAAAACTCCACCGAAGAGCCCTTGCAGAGATCCAGCGCGAGGTCAACAGGGTGACCTCGGAGCTCCCGTAGGTGGTCAACAAGGCGCCCTCCGCGCCCCAGCCTGAGACCTACGAGGAGGTCTCAGCGTCTGAGCTCCATCTAGAGGTCAGCATGTCAATCTCAGAATCCAAGCTCGAACCTGAGACCCATGAGGTGGTCTCACCTGCCGAGCTTCAGACAGGGGACCAAGTAGTGACCTCAAAGCTTCAGCCCGAGACCTCCGAGGAGGTCTCAGCACCATAGCTCCAGCCTGAGGTCAGCATGTCAACCTCAGAACCCAAGTTTGAACCTGAGAATGATGAGGGGTCTCAACCACCGAGCTTCAGCCTGAGGACAAAGAGACGACCTCAGAGATCGAACCTGAGACCCACGAGGTGGGCTTACCTGCCGAGCTCCAGCTAGAGGTCAACAGGGAGGCCTCAGCTTTGGAGCTCCAGCCTGAGGTTAACCTGGCCACCTCAGAGCCCCCGCCTGAGACCTACGAGGGGGTCTCAGTTCTAGAGCTCCATTGTAAAGTCAAGTTACTGTACCAAGAGTCTACTGACACAGCCGACCAAATTCTGCTTAAGCCCAAGTCTACTGACACGGCTGACCAAGCTTGTGTCATATCTCCGTTACGTCACAATACGTGACAGTTATCAAGGTGTTTTCTGGTAAATGTAGATGAACCTTTGTGTTCTTCTTGGTTAACACTTTTTTTTATTGCAACACTTATATGGATATAATTTTTGTTCAGTCTATTTATAATGGTAGAATTATGAATGCTGACATTATCAAAGGTGAGCATGGCCTGCAGTTCCTTAGATGTTTGTCTGGGTTCTTTAGTGACTTCATGGATGAATTGTCTATGCGTGTTATTGTCATCTTTTAGTAGTTATTGTACTGTCTTATGCTGTTGTGTAGGTCTAATCTAGTTCTGTATCGTCTCATGTAGTTCTGTGTTTTTATGTAGCACCGTGGTCCTGAGGAAACATTGTCTCATTTCACTGTGTATTGTACTAGATATATGGTTGAAGAGACAATAAAGTCACTTGACTTTACATGGCATTCTTGGAGGAATTTTGGTAGGCTGGCCACTATTGGGAAGATACACACAGTGGAGTAACACTGGTAAGATACAGCACAGTGGAAGTCAGATAACTTTCTTTCCTTCAATAAAGGAAATGACCATATAAAAACTGTTTTTGTTTTTACACAGGTATATTTGTGCTATATAGACTTTTGTATAAAGATCTAAAGAATCATTTGTCTCCATCCATCCATCCATTGTCCATACCGCTTATCCTACACAGGGTCATGGGGGAGTCTGGAGCCAATCCCCGGAAACTCAGGGCACTAATCAGATGTCACCACCTGGTGGCGGTAAAAAAAAATAAAAATAAAAATAAAATTAAATTAAAAAAACCTCAAATTACTTATGGTAGAGCTTTAGAGTTCCTTATATTTTGTGTAATGTCTTAAAACATTACACAGTTACATATATGAACCCAGGATAACTACCAGATAAATAATTGACAAGAGAATAAGACAAATTGGAACTTGAAATTAGTAAATAAAAATTTAGAAATTAAATAAGCTTAACTCTTATAATGCTTGCCTTTTTTCACTTTCATTATTACTACTACTAGAATTCATAAATTACTTTTTTCCAGAACCATCTAGGCATCACATATAGGCTTATGTCATTCTTTCATATGCACGTGAACACTAACTGATTGGTGATATTATGGATTTATGCATCTCTTAAAAGTGTAGATTCTCTGTGATTTGGGAATCAATTAGCTTTAATGATGGGACAATCTATAGTAAGTATATAACAAATAAACCAAATAAATATCTGTATTTTCTACTTCTGTCTTCTAGAGTTCTATACCTCTCAATAGTAGGATACCATCATATGAAGAAAGAAAGAAAGAAAGAAAGAAAGAAAGAAAGAAAGAAAGAAAGAAAGAAAGAAAGAAAGAAAGAAAGAAAGAAAGAAAGAATAAGATAATGGGTGAGAAGAAAGAAAAGGTGAGAAAAAAGAAAGATGGCTGTATGACAGCAGCATTTATTGCAAATACTGTGTTACTTCATGACTGTATTGAGTGTTACAAGCATGCATGCACTCAGTGTTGTAAGCATGCATGTAACCTAAATCACAATATCACCCTTGGCTACATGCAAGCAGAGAGGATTCTTTGTGTCTTGACATGTAGAACCCTCTTAGAATAATTCAAACACTTATCTAGCCCAATAAATTTTAATTGTAGACTATTTCTAATTTTGTTTATTTGTGTAGAATGATGTAGTGTGATGAACGTAAAATAAAACTCCATAGCAATAGCTATAACAGTATTAACACACAATTTACATACACACCACACACCATTACATACGGTACATTCAAAATTGTGAACAAAGTATAAAACTTTTGGCAGGAATCTCTTTTCGTCTTTTAGTACGTGTTGAGAAGCTGTGGTATCAGTTGTCAGGTGGTAGAAGAGTGAAGAGAAAGTGGGCAGGATGACTGGCGTCACTAATAATTCTGTCAGTGCAATTCTTTTTAAAACCATCTTTGGAACAGAATTATCCTTGCATTACTACCTATTGAGACCACATCTTTGTGGAAACACAATGGAATAACTGTACTTTCCTGACTGCAAGTGAAGACTTAAATGCGAGACTCAAGCTAAATGTACTGTCATCATAGAAATGAGGAAATAGACCGAAAACAATCTTTGTCCTAGAGTGCTTAGGCAAGTGAGTGAACACCCATAGAAGCACAATAGAAGACAAAAAAAAACATATTTTGTTTTTGTTTGTTTGTTGTTTGAATAGTATTTTATGACAATGTGTCATCTACTAACCTCCAGAGAACTCCTCCTGCTTTCTCAAATAGACGGATGTGAAGAGAATCTAACACAGGCTCCCAGGGTTCAGATTTTTTGCTGTGCTGTGGCCCACTCTTGGGTTCAGAATTATTGCTGTGCTACACTGTTCAGTGGAGGAGCACTATAACACTGTACCCTCTAGATGTATCCCTTATTCCTCAAATCCCAAACACCACTACCATCACCCCTGGTTCACTGTGTTTTAATCTACACAAAAACCAGTCAAATGCTTGGCCAAAAAAAAAAATACTCCTCATTGATACATTTGCCAGTCACAATATAACATGTTGCTTACTTGCAAACAAAACTCTCATAACTAAATTATTCAACTCCCATTGCAAATCCGGTTTATTGTCAAAATTTACAGGCTTTCAGCTGTAGAATGAACAACTCAAACAAAAGCAATTGAAATGGTTCAACACAACGAATGCTTCAAGTGGATTCCCCAAATTCAACAGAAAAGGCAACTTATAATGACTTCTCCAGTCTCAAAATTATTCAACCCCTTCATGGCAAGCATCTTTAGTACTTAGTAGAGCACCCTTTTGCTGTTATAAGTCTCTGCCCTGTGTGTGTTCTCTGTATCAATGTCTTTCTCTTGAGACGTCCTGAAACTGAAGCTCCTCTGACCTCAAATTCAAAGAGGGCCCCAACTTCCTGCCAAACTCTCAGAAACACTGAAAAATACGAGAGAGAGAGAAAGAGAGAGAGAGAGAAAGAGAGATTGAGAGAGAGAGAGAGAGAGCGAGAGAGAGAGATCCATTCACAGTAATAAAAAATAAAAGCAAACATACATAATCATATACACATACGTACAGTATTGTAAATATACACACGTATTGCAAATTTAGCCAAATATGACCAAGTATGTTTCCTCTATAGGTCTGCTACAATATTAATGTATGAATAAAAGCATAAAATGTCAAATAAATTTATGCAACAGTACAATAAGCTAATTATTTTAATATAAAATAACTATATGCCAGAGTAACCGCGTAACAATACTACAACATAATGCAAATTTAAATCTTTAAATCAGTAGTTTCATGTCTATATGCAGCACAGATTGCAGTATTTCACATAACAGATGAATATCCAGTATGGACTGCACCAGAGAACAGCTTTACACAGTCTCAAGGAGTGTCAGCAAAGCAACATTTAGGAGAAAGTAAAGAAAGACATGTGTACACATCAGTCTCATCAAAGTCAATAAGATATATTGCAGTAGTGCAATGTGGCTTTGGCACACCAGCTTAGAACAAAGATTCAAGTAAACTTAGAGTGATGAGAAAGAAGAATGACAAACTGGCTGGAAGCCTCAAATTTGGGCACCATGCACACCATACACTCCCACTACGCTATACACAGAGACACAATTCCACACACACATACACACTGACCCCCTGTTACCTCTGCAGGCACATCTCAGTTCTCCCAATCGAAATCCCACCACCAGAAACACAGACTGTGCTCTCAGCAGTGTTGCACAACCACACATGCACACACACTCTAAATGTTCACACATTCTAAATATACACACCCTAAACCGTTCCCATATATTATAAACACATCCCTTGAAGGATGGATGTCAGATGAGCATGTTAACAGCACCTTGTATCAAACGATGATAGGTACTTTAATCTCTTTAAAAAAACATCCATCCTTCCATCCTCTACCGCTTACTCCTTTTTCAGGGTCACAGGGAACCTGGAGCCTCCCCCAGGAGACATCGGGCACAAGGTGGGGTAAACCCTGGACAGGGTGCCAGTCCATCGCAGGGCACAATCACATACACACACCCATTCATACACTACGGACACTTTGGACACACCAATCAGCCTAGCATGCATGTCTTTGGACTGGGGGAGGAGACCAGAGTACCCGGAGGAAACCCCTGACGCACGGGGAGATCATGCAAACTCCGCACACACATGGCCCCAGCAGGGCATGAACATGCTAACCACTAAGCCACGTGTGCCCCCTTTAAAAAACATTATCAACTAAATCTAAAATGTGCAAGGAAATCAGACAAGAAAACAAAGTAAAATATATGTTAGAAGTCTGGGTCAAGCCTTAGTATGATGAAGGAAAAAATCATGCCTTCAAAACTTATTTACACTGCAGTTCCTCTCTCTCTCTCTCTCTCTCTCTCTCTCTCTCTCTCTCTCTCTCTCTGTGCATCATGCTGACATAACTCAGCTCCTCGGGGCCTCTTGTGTAATTACAGCCACACGTTTTCCCACTCCTGTGTCTCTAGCTGGGGAAGAATTTTGTTTTCTTCCTTCTCCTGTTCTCTGTCCTCTCAGAAGTACCTGACCTCATGCAGGCCATGTCCAATCAGTGGATCTGCTATTACCTCAAGCCATAGCTTGATGTAACACACATAGCTAACATTCTCCCTTAGTGCAATTTATTAATCACTTAATGTCCTAGTGTATTATTCAGATATTCATGTTAAAACACATTATTTTCCACTAACAGTTCCTACACTCTCTCTGTAATTTCCTCAATTAAATAACTTGTTCATACCACTATAATACCTTGGATGTGTTTTACAGTTTTTATGTAAAACACATTCAAGGTATTATAGTGGTATGAACAACTTATTTAATTGAGGAAATTACAGAGAGAGTGTAGGATACCAATGAAAGTCATTTGGTGCAGTATTATCTGCCATTACTGTAAACATTTTCCCAGAATACCATGCTGAATACACAGCATGGTATTCTGGGAAAATGTAAAATGGAGTTAATAGCGCCATCTACAGGCGCGAGCTCATAAGACCTGGACCTTTTAAGGTGGAATGGAAAATCCAAATCCGAAGTATGTAACTAACTTTATCTGTTTAAACTGTCATTTAACTGGATGGAATGAAGACACTTGTTTGATAAAGAAGTATGTGTGAATGCATTTACAAACAATTCAGCAGCTACTCATGTGGGGTTTTGTCAGCTTTTTAACGCAACTACTATATAATTTCCCTGTTTCTAAGCACACGTCTCCGTTTACGTCAGAGGACGCGCCACCTTTAATTGGAGTGGGCGTGGTTAACATTCAGAACACATCCTACTCTAAAATCATTTGACCAATAGAGATTTAAGGTGAACGCCTTATTCCCAGACCCACCCCCATAAAAAAATAATAATAATAATAATAATCCATCCATCCATCAATCTTCAACCGCTTACTATAATAATAATAATAATAATAATAATAATAATAATAATAATAATAATAATAATAATAAATGTGCCAAAGGTCCGAAGAAAGATTTCAAGAAAAAAAAAACATTTATCTGAGTATAAATATAGTAGCAGTATAAAGCCTGAATGACTCAGAGCAGGGGTGCAAAGGAAGAGCGGTAGATCAGCCATTCAAAAAATAAAAAAGTTTGCGTTGACGTACAGGACAGCCAGTCTGAGATCTGTCTTTTCTCTCACCACGCGTGTGATCAAACGTGCCAGCGCTAAAGACTAGCAAGCAAAATCACCGAGTTTTTAGTCTTTTAAAGACAAACCCAGCTCCCAGTGTGCACATTGATATCAGTCACCACGGACAATGCGCCCGCAATGAGGTCTGCGACCACACTGAGCTCCTACACACTGACATGAGATGGATTAGTAGGGGTAAATTCCTGCAGAGATTTCCAGAGCTCTGTCCAGAGATAAGGAAGTTTCTTTTTACATTTACATTACATTTATTCATTTAGCAGACGCTTTTATCCAAAGCGACTTACAAATGAG
>JAFFST010045031.1:12331-26681 GCA_022414735.1 Noturus placidus | reverse complement strand
GACAAACATGCAAAGGAACAGGAAATGAGGAAGGGGGCAAACACTTTTTCACACCACTGTAACTCACTCAAAAAAAAAAAAACAAAAAACAAAAAAAAAAACAAAGGAAGGGAGAATATAGGGTTTAAATAACAGCAATGATTACGGGATTAACACGGAACAGGTATACACATTAGAGAAACGAACCAATGATAAGACAGACACAGGGACAGGAATGAAATCCAAACAATGGAACACAGCTGAAGCAAAAACTCACACTAAGATGGAAGAAGTAATAACAGAAACATCTGTGAATGTCAAATCATGACAAATTCATATTAATTAGGACAAATAATGTTGACATGGTCAGATTTCATGAATACAAAGTCTAGAGGAACCCTAACCGTAACCATAACCACTGTATCTGATGCATTAATGCAATTTGCAGTAATGTAATTTTTTTTATTTAACATGTTCTAGTCGATACAAAATGTTCTCAGCATAATGTTCATAATATTAATGCCATTTTAAATAATAATAATAATAATAATAATAATAATAATAATAATAATAATAATAATAATAATAATGAAAAATAAAAGTTACCACAAACTCGATGGTGCATTTTGGGTATTTTATTTGAACAGTCCTGCAGTGCACTGTGGGATTTCATAAGCATTCATGAATTTCTCTGCTACTCATTTAAACATGACTTTTAAATGCCAATTCTCTCAAAGTGGTGCACTATAACCCTAAATTATAAATAGGGCAGGATATTCTAGTTAAACGTTCATTTTCTTTGAAAAAAAAAAATAATTTAAGTAGATCTTTAAATGTGGAGAAATACCATTTTAAGTGTTTGTAGACCTGCGATATTCATAATTAAACGTATCCTTGAAACCATGGTTCACAACATTATAGACTGGGCCTAGTTTCTTCATTTCTGTATTATTCCTGCTTCTGTATTCATTTTAAGGCCCTGAAATTAGCTCCGCCCACTCAGCATACATAGTTACATACTGACCATTTAAATTGCAAAATTCTAAAAACAATCCATTATATAGTAATTGAAGTGCTACTGCACATACATTATATGGCCAAAATTTGTGAATACCTGACCATCACACCCATATGTGCATGCTGGAACAGGTTTGGGCCTCTTAGTTCTAATGAAGGGTGCTTTTAAATTTGTGGCCTGGTGTCCATAAACTTTTGTCCATATACGGTTAAATTCATTCTTGAAAAAAATATGTTGCACCAAAAAAAAAAAAAGTTGACACACACACACACACACACACACACACACACACACACACACACGAGAGAACTTGTGAATGAAAAAAAAAAAATCTTTCAGCTCAAGCTCGTGCCTTCTGTTGGACATTTCAAAGGCCAATGCAGCCAGGCCTGGCATTCCCTGATGTACTTCTATTCATGATAGAGGGATGAAACTGGGGGAACAGAGAGAGCATCTCTTCTTTCAGGGTTTGTCACGAGTAATAGCGAGGGGGTGCCAACTGTCACGCTCAGGCCGAGTGGTATTTGAGGAGCACTCGGCAATGCATCATAGTGATGGATAGAGGGTTATTTACAACAACAAAAGGAGAGGCTACAAAGAAGAGGGAATGAGTTTATTCTCCACAGCCCACAGATCATTCTGGAAGATCTGCCAAGAATTTGTACCCTCCATCATCGGCGAGGGACGGACCGTGTAGCACAGATGGTGGAGAAAAGCTACCATATGCCCCTGCCATGCTACCCACCTGCCTCGCCATTCTGTGACACCACGGCTTTAGATTTCCTTTAAAATCTGGACTGGCACTGAAGGGATACAAATGACTTTCAGTTGTCTGGTGTGATCAAACTGGCACGAAGGCAAATAATTGCTTACATTTGAGAGGTAACTGGATCTCATAACGTCATTATCTCAAATCACAATGGGTTGCCATGTTGTTTTAAGATTAGAAGGCATTAGAAATGCAGTTCTATCGCTCGCTTATGTTTCATGCATTCAGGACAGCATGTCTGATGAACGGATCCTTAACAGCATTTCAGAAAATTTAGTTTACTTCCACTTTTCCCACGATCACAAGCTGTGAAGAGAAAACCCTGCAGCGTCAAGCTTGTAACAGGAATACCAAAAGAACACCACACAACATGTCAAGTAAGGCCCAGTTATTTGTTTAAGCTCAAATTAACCACTATTTAAAATGTGTATTTGTTGTGCATGACATGTATTGCTAAATAACTGGAGATTTGTTAAAATAATATGATAAATAATTTAATTATTATTTGTGACGATGAGCAAATAAACACTCTATTAAAACAATTAAGCATGAAATAATAACCTGATAACATAACACCCATTTGACCTTTATGACCTTTTTGTAGGAGCTACGCATGTTAAAACAGCAGAATCGACATACAGTATAAACTTGGAATGATTGACAGCTGCATAGGTGTTACTAACTGAAACTCCCTGGAAGCCCCGCCCTACAGAAATTAACGCAAAATTCAAGGAAACTCCGCAATATTAGGAGGAACTTGCAAATTTTACAAAATTAGCGCATATTTCCGACAGACTTGGGCCGAGACACGTCAAAGCCTTTCATTCAGACAAAGCTGTCTTCGATTCATGTGTGTCAAACACCACATGAGCTTAACCATGCACTCTTTGAGGGGGTCATGACCCCCCCATGTTGAGGAAATACCAAACTGTCCCCCCAATATACAGGAGAAAATATTTTCTATATATTCCGCTTTAATTTCCCCTGCCAACGGACTGTCTTTTCTTCATCTACTCTATTTACTTTATTTATCTATTTATTTGTGTCTATTCTTTTTTAATATATTCATGTTTGTTAAGGAAAATCGGTGTGTGTGTGTGTGTGTGTGTGTGTGTGTGTGTGTGTGTGTGTGTGTGTCCTTGCTATTTCTGCGCCCAGACTCAACACAAGTTCGGTGATGTATTTTAGCTTCTCAGTCTGTAAGAAATGGAGACAGCAGCTTTTATTCAGACAGTAAGTAACTAGACACCTAAATATCTAGGCTAATGTCAGTTCCAGGTTTTGACCATTGATGGTACATTCACGTGCACATCCTCCTGCCGAGTTCACTATGATCCCTCACGTTGTGACAGACTGTTAAAATTTGAGTGAAAGTGAGGAAAGTTTGGCGGCGGGGGAGGGGTCTAGCGCTTGGACCCCCGATGTCCATACCATGGTTACTCCCTTGGTCGAACATGAGTACAGATAAAAGGTCTCATTTACCACAAACTTCACTGTGAAAGAGTGGGGACGCTAGCATAGTTATTAATATACACATTGTCTTATTAATTACTGTATTAATTAAGGGACTTACACTAGTTAACAGTGTTATAAAGTTGCTTTTTGTGTCAGTGTTCAGGAGAGCATCTTTCAGAAGTGCTCACTGTTGCAATTAACCTTTCTTGGTAATCTATAATCATTACCAGAGTGTGACTGATGTACCAAACACGCGCGAAGCTACTGAGCATTTATCATAATGTTCTGCCAGCCGGAAAAGTGTCATAACACAAGCTTGTATCAAGACAAGTCTGTGTCATGACTCAGGTGTCATTCAGGGTTCATGTAGGTGTCCATACATCCATCCATCCATCTTCTATACCGCTTATCCTTTTCTCCAGGGTCACATGGAACCTAGAGCATATCCCAGGGAGCATGGGGCACAAGGCGGGGTACACCCAGGACAGGGTGCCAATCCATGTAGGTGTCATGTGTATAAAATAATACTCTTCCTGTAAAGTGTTACCAATCCATTTGACATTATCTTCTTTAGTTACTAGATAATAAACTTCAGAGATTGGATTTCTTGGATGTCTTAATTATTTAAATTCTCACTGATTCTATGCATTTAAAAAAATAAATAAATAAATAAAAATCTTCTTTCACTCCTCATTCATGCATCGCGGTTCCTTTGTAATAGTAATAAAAACATTAATAACGCATTTACATTTATCCAATTGGCAGAGTCATTTATCCAAAGCGGATTACAAGTGAGCCAGAATCCAATCCCAATACAGAGCTGTTAAAGGAACTGACAAGTCACACACACACACACACACACACACACACACATATACACATACACATACACACACACACACACACACACACATTTCCACATAAAGACTAAGAGACACAGACAGGGACGCATCTACTGTATACATGAGCATTTTATTTACTTGCACTTAGAATTGCTAGTAAAAAAAAAAAAAGAGTTAATTTATCAATAATGCTAATGAAAGATGAAACTGTCTATATTCAATACGTAACAAATAAAACACTCACATGCATGCTGTTATAGGACAATAACCAGTGACGTGGGCATGTGCTGTGACCAGATACAAAGCACAGTTACAGTCACCACCCCCAAAGTTGATCTTCCAATAACAAAATATCCCAAAGTCTTTTATTCTTCTTATAACACAAAAATCTTTCAGTGAACACTACACATATAGCAATTATAAGTCCTGCCCAACATTTTATACTAGTTCAATATACCGGATTCAGCAGGATCCATGTGCAGAGTGTATATAAAACATACAATCAAAGGTCAAACAACTACCATAAAACTAAGCGAAAATCTAAAGAGGAGTCGAGGAAACATTAGAGTGGCAGTACTTCGCAATGATTAACTTATTGATGATTTTTTGTTTGTTTTTTAAATCATCAACCATAAGAAGTCCTAAAATATTTTTTCCCCTTACTGAAAGAAAACAAAGAACCA
Source organism: Noturus placidus (assembly GCA_022414735.1). Lineage (NCBI taxonomy): Eukaryota > Metazoa > Chordata > Actinopteri > Siluriformes > Ictaluridae > Noturus > Noturus placidus. The sequence goes on along the minus strand of JAFFST010045031.1, from coordinate 21,935 downwards.
AACGGGCTTGTAGAAAAATACTCAAGTGAAGTGAATCATCAAGAAAAGTGACGATTATGTCATTGTGGTAGTGTAATTACGATTTTTCCATCAGGACTTGCGTTAAATAGTGCAAAATCAAGAAGGAAATAGGAAGTGAACTGCTGAGAGGAATTCTAGATATTCTGACCTCTGCTGCCCAATACTATCCAATCTCCACTCTATGATATAAAAAAACAACAAAAAAACAGTATAAATACTGTATAACATTATCAATTGTATTTAGAAATAGTCATTTTGTAATTATGTATACTGTAACAAATAGTTATATAATTAATTACTTAAATTGCATCCAGCTTATTTTTAACAGTATTAAATGGGACCTTTAAGCATCCTAAGCGATGCTTTGGTTGGTTTCTGCCTCATTTGCATGCAACTTTGGATAAAAATCATCTGCAACTGTAGCATAAAAAGTGCAGCCTTACAGTATATACATACTTTATAGCAGTCCAGTCACTATTCAGCCTAGTATTGAAGTAAACTCTATCATCGGTAAAAATTCTGCATTTACACTCAATTAATCATTGTTGGTAAAATATTACATAATGGTATGCAGCAGTGGGTATAATTAATGCCAACTAATCTTACCACCGATACCATATCACTGTGAAGTATCATTTCTGTGAGTAATTAACTGGGCAGAATGCTGAAACTTCTACATTACCTCTCAGCTGTATGACACAGATTTATCACATTACTCTGTGAATTAATGCCTCATTTGTGCAGAATACGTATTAGCGACTCATCAAGGGCGGTCTTGCCATAAATCAAAAAGTGCAGAGATGCCACAAAGTCACAAAGCCTGCGGCTGGCTTTGCGACAAAATCACGCTATGTTTAAAAGAAATATATAATCAAAGCTTGCTCTGATGTGTTGTGCTAAGACGATATTAATAAAAATATGTATATATGTCAGAATGCTATTACAGGAAGCTGGCGAGACGAAATTTATATAAGCTAGAGCAGGAGGAGACGAAATATATACAGTATAAGCTAGAGCAGGAGGAGAGGGAAATTGGTTACTTTCAACCAAACCATCTGATTGGTTGAAAGTAATTAAACCTGAGTTTTGCTGAATTCTGCAATCTGATTGGTCGTTTCATTTTTGTATTGAAGCAGCCATGAGATCAATGTCTCTTCGAATCACAGGTTTATATTAATTTACTCTTTCTAATGTGTTTCTAATGTCATTTCTATAGTAACAGGTCGTTTGTATTTCATATATTTGACATAAATAAACAAAACAAAAAAGTGTCATTTAGCAAAGAAAACGTGTACTTGTTGACATGACGACGTTTTCTGTAAATGGAGATTTATTTCGCGCTTCTGGAAGGAGTCTCCAGTGTCCAGTACTTGTGTGCTAGGTTCTTTTTCCTACTCTGTCTATTAGGTCATGTCCAAATAACACTGTGATAGAAGAGTGGCTGAAGTCACACACACACACACACACACACCCACACCCACACACACACACCGACACAAAATCAATCACAGTGCTGAAATAAATGTAGGTTTTTGAACTCAATATGAAACACACTTCAAAAGTGAGCTATGGCATGATTATGCCATTTCATCATCCAGCACCTTCGTCCCCAAACCCTAATCTCTAACAGGTCAATCTGTCAACAGTCTTTCAGTCCAAAATCTCTAAAAATGACAATCAAGTGTGTATGCAGCATTGTTCATTTCTTTTGTGTAACCTGTTTTTTTTTTTTTTTTAACATACACAAACACATAATCCTAACAATTATTTGAGTATTCTTGCTATTTCTTTTATTTATCTTGGCACAGATACATTTATTTTCTTCCCTCTCCTGTCATTTTGCAATTCCACATCTCCTATGCATTACTCATCACATTTCCCGTCCTTCGATGTAGGGCCACTGTGAGTTGTGCCGAGTTTCATTTGTCATCTCCTGTTTTTCTTTTCTTTCCCTGCTGTCAGATGCAACCAAAATGTATTCCCTCAAAGCATGTGTACTTGTGTTCCACCACTTTTTTTTTAACTTAATAAACTTGATAGCTTAAATCTAACACATTTAATTCTTGATTCAGATTGGAGAAAAGGTATGATAGTCTGCACAGACTTGTACATTCCACATTAATGGATAAACAATGTTACTCATAGATATGGTGATGTTTTCAGTGAGGAGATGTCAGACGTAACGGTCAGACGTAAAAGCGGTAACATGAAGTTTTTCAAAGATTTGAGGACTAAATTAAATAAAAAAAAGCGCCAGGCAAGGCGACTACTGTCTGTATGTTTTGTTTTGTAGATGTTCCACTATATTAAATGTAACTATCTATCTATCCATCCATCTTCTATACCGCTTGATCCTTTTCAGGATCACGGGGAAATCTGGAGCCTATCCCAGGGAGCATCAGGCACAAGGCGGGGTACACCACCATCGCGGTCCATCGCAGGGCACAATCACATACACACTCACACATCCATTCATACACTACGGACACTTTGGACACACCCATCAGCCTACCATGCAAGTCTTTGGACTGGGGGAGGAAACCGGAGCACAGGGAGAACATGTAAACTCGACACACACAGGGCCCCTGACCCTGGAGGTGTAAGGCGAATGTGCTAACCACTAAGCCACTGTGCGCTCTAAACTATAAATGCATAAATAGTACAGCATATTGTTCTAATGGATAGAAAAACATAACTATCGTCACTTTGTTATGGTATATGAGGAATTAAATGCTTCAAGACATGCTCTTATAGGAAAACAACCCGCTTTAGGCGTTAACGTTGATATTGAGTAGCATTATAAAGTGCATAGTTGCCCCTAAGAACTTACTCTGAGGGACGATTATACAGTTTGTTCAATTAGAAACCAGCCCATTGCATCAGTTTAGAACGAGGCCTAAAAAACAAAAACTGGCAACCGGCCAACTTTGTGGTCTTGATGTGTCAATGCAATTGAGTTATGTAATGTTATTAAACACCCACCAGTATACACACTGCATACTATTAAAGAAAAAAAGGCACAGAGTTCATTTGCATTCTTTTCATAGAATCAAAACCATATTAATTACATTTAAGCTTTAGGTTCTCAGGTTAGCTTTCGTCCTCAGATCAGTGTTAGTGAGAGTGAATCGTTAGCAGCTAGTAACTTTGAGTCCAACGTAAGCCAACAAAATGCCAAGAAATTGTGGCATAACACTATGACACTATCTGTAACTTTATCTGTTTAGTGGTCCAAACATACTATATTGTATGTATCTCTATAAGAATGTATTTGAGGTAGAAATGGAATCACTGTCAGCATGGTATATGAATTCCAGTTCTGACAGTTCCTCAACCTCAAGTACATCACTCCAGTTCATAATCAGGAAAAGGATGGCAACTGCAGATCAAGATATAAAGTAAGGTAATGCCAACCCAACACTTTGGCAAGCAAATAGCTACAGTAGCTAGGAGTTAGTGCACAGCATGTAATGTTAATCATTTAGGTATCTTTCTTAGTAGAAATGGTCCATTTGCTCATATAGTCTTGATCGCATGGTCTTTTAAACTACATGCAGAGTATAGAGAATATTTCACCAAACACCTGCTGTAGGCCTAGATGGTGTATCGATGGTTCATTTAATTGGTGAGCTTGATCTAGGAATACATCTAACATTGAGAATATAAAGTTAATACTTTCAGACAGTTATCTTAGAGTTGGATGTTCTTGCTGATTGTTTATAAAGGCATCTGGGCATCCTGGTGATTTATTTTTTTTTTCTTGGTTACGTTCAGTTTTATATGGAGTTTTTGTTGATTTGGCCTCCTATCACAAACCCCATGCAGACACCTCTCTTTACTTTCTCTAAGGATCAAGGATGACAGTTTTTTTTTATATAATGAGGCCTCAACGGTGTTAAATAAATAACCTTGCATTGCAAGATGGTGGTAGCACACTAGTTAAGACATTGGATTTCTGATCAGGTGGAGATCAGTTCAAATCCCAGCACCAACAAGCTGCCACTGCTGGGCCCTTACCAAGGCTCTTAATCCTCAAATGCTTAGGTGTATAAATGAGATAAATGTAAATTGCTCTGGATAAGGGGTTCTGCCAAATGCTGTAAAGTAAAAACCTTTTGCAAATCCATCTGGCATTTCGTTTGTCCTGATGTTCTCATCTGGTCCTACTCTCCTATTAAACATCCTGTACATGTATAACACAAGTAGTAGTCTCTCAATTCTCTGGCAAAACTTTAAATGGTACCCTTGACTTTATGCCTTTTGCAGATTTCAGAATTGCATAGTGTGTAATGAGTGTAGTTCGGTGGGGGATGAAAGACAGATTGTTGACAGGCTTCACTGTCAATACCTGCTAACACAGTCCGATTGTTATCTTTAACTTGGACCCTCTCATACCATTCATCATCCATCCATCCATCCATCCTCTACTGCTTACTCCTTTATCAGGGTCATCGGGAGGCATCAAGCATGGGGAAGCATCAAGCACAAGGCAAACCAGGTACACCCTGGACAGGGTGCCAATCCCATACACACTCACACACACATTCATACACTACGGACACGCCAATCAGACTACCTACTTTGGACTGGGGGAGGAAACCGGAGTACTCGGAGGAAATCCCCGATGCAGGGGGAGAACATGCAAACTCTGCACACACATGGCTCTGACGGGACTCGAACCCCGGACCCTGGAGGTGTGAGGAGGATGTGCTAACCACTAAGCCACTGTGCACACCCCCCTCATACCACGTAGTCCAAGATCATGAATATAATTTCCAAATATTCCAATAAATGTAAATGTAAATGTAAATGTAAATATGTAACATTACACAGATACATTTTAACAAAGCAGTATTCATGAAGTATACAGATAAATACAACCACTGAAATGTTTTGGAACACTTATTCGTAGAGAGAAAGATCCAGTTTCATGAATTGGGACATGCGTAAGCTATTTCTAACTACAATTTTCAGCAGCACTCAGAGACTGTATGAGACTGTATGCTTACCATATTTTCCGCACTATAACGATAATAATAATCCGGTGCGCCTTATGTGTGGACTGAGTTCCAAAATCTATAAACAATCTGTGCGACTTTGGTAAATGCTCGGCTTGATTGACTATTGGACCATTTCCCGCTGACACTACGTACGCTGGCAGCGATAAACCAATCAGAGAACATCATGTTATACGTACAGTACGTACGCTTACCTCCACCACGCCCCCGGTAGGTATACTACCGGTATGCTGCAAAACAACATTTGTTGAATAAAGTTCAATTTAACTCACTGTTTTGCTTCCGTTACCTTTTTTTTTTGTAGACCATTGTCACAAAGTTGGAGGCAATAAGTAAGTGCAGGAGAACCGTCTTTATTTAAGAACAAAACAAACAAACAAGCACCGCTTAGCATCCCCGGCTAAAGCTAACCATACTGGCTTCAAACAGACAGGCATTCGGCAAACACTCAGACAGACCTTCAAAAAAGAACAATAACGCGCAATGTGCTCTTAGCCCCGATGGGATTAAATACTCAACATAATCAAACCAAACACGACACAGCTGGGATATCAGCACTGAATCCAAAACAATTAGTCACGTGTCTAGAGTTAGTTCATGCTGGGGTGCCATCTGCTGGCCGAGGCATAACAACCGTATGTTTTAGCATGCGCCTTATAACGCCTTATGTATTGGTCAAGTACAGAAATAGACTCCGTAATTGAGACTGCGCCTTATAATCCGGTGCGCCTTATGGTGCAGAAAATATGGGACATATGAAGATCCAAATATCTAGATCCAAAATTAGAACATAGCATAGGCTGCTGTGCCAGTAAATTTCACTATAATTAAGTTGTCATGAAAACTCATGATAGGGCACCCGGTGGTTAGCATGTTCGCCTCACACCTCCAGGGTCCAGGGTTTGAGTCCCGCCAGGGCCATGTGTGTGCGGAGTTTGCATGTTCTCCCCGTGTGTCGGGGGTTTCCTCCGGGTACTCCGGTTTCCTCCCCCAGTCCAAAGACATGCATGGTAGGCTGATTGGCGTGTCTAAAGTGTCCGTAGTGTGTGAATGTGAGTGTTTATGTGATTGTGCCCTGCGATGGACTGGCACCCTGTCCAGGGTGTACCCCGCCTTGTGCCCGATGCCTCCTGGGATAGGCTCCAGGTTCCCCGTGACCCTGAAAAGGAGTAAGCGGTTGAAGATGGTTGGATGGATGGATGGAAAACTCATGATAGCTTATAACGCAGGGTTCATATGTTTGCCTTAAGTCTTTGAATTTGGAGAAGATCATATGAAACTAAAGGTCTCATCATGAGCTTTTTGAGCATTGGTGTAGCTAGAGATGTTCAATATAAATATGAGATCACAGTAGAAGGATTGGCAAGTTAAATAAAGGTGAAATAACACATAATGCTCTTCAGGCCTATGAATCCAGTAGGAAAGCTCAGGAGAGGGAAATATTACTCTGTATTAAAAAAATATTTAATGTATTTATTTATTTATTTATTATTTTTAAATAATGCTAATAAGACGCACCCTTACAATATATCTGCTGCGGTCCTTGGCACCTGTAACGAAGACTGTTCACACATTGTAAAATTTATTTGCTCCCATAAATGTCATCGTAATGAATGGTGAAATGCAGTTTCTCAGACCCGCTGAGATTATTTTTCCTCCCCAACAGGTTATAATCAAAATTATACTCTCTTTATTATCCAAACGTACAGCATAGACAGGGATTTGACTCAGCACGAGGACATACTGTATATTCAACAATATCTACACCATGCACATATTATTATATCCACGGGTGGAAAGTAATGAACTCTATGCGCTCTTGTTACATTACCCGACTACATAGTTCACCATAATAGTACTCAATAATAGTACTTTTACTTGCAATTTTTTTAAAAGAGCTAAACAATAATAATGAAATTTAACCCTGAGAATTGTAAGTGAAGTAAAATAAAAAAGTGTAATAAAAAGTACATTAAAATAGTAAAAAGTAAAATAAAAAAGTGTAAAATTTTAAATCATTTATATTATTTTGATACCCAATTAAAATAAAGTATTTCCCTGCTTAAAGCCATTGCTTCAAATGCTTACTTAGCAGCGGCAATGTCTGAGGCGTTGGAGACAGATGAGCATCCCTGAGCCAATTGATCAACTCTCTTCAGTTTGAAATGCCACAAAGGACACAGCCACATGTAGAAACATGTCCAAGTAAGCAATTTCACTGAGCTAGGCTAGCTAGGCAGATGTTTTGATGTTTTACAATATGAAAGCTCTGCATTAAACACATGTTTAAAACAGATTAAGCAGATGTTTGGTAATACCTTTGTTTATACACTGTTGATAATGGAGGTGGTGTTGAACCTGACGGGTTGGAATTTTCTTAGATATAGAATACTTTCAGATTAGTTGTGTCAATTGTAGACAAGTAAAAAAAAGGAATTACTGAAGTAGTTGTTCGCCAAATGACTTATTTACTCTCAGTTCAATCAATTTCCTTGATCACTGCGATGGACTGGCACCCTGTCCAGGGTGTACCCCGCCTTGTGCCTGATGCCTCCTGGGATAGGCTCCAGGTTCCCCGTGACCCTGAAAAGGAGTAAGCGGTAGAAGATGGATGGATGGACTACTGGGGAAGTGGGAGCTCAGTGGTTAAGATGTTGGATATGTGATGATAAGGTTGTGAGTTAAAATCCCAGAAACGCCAAGCTGCCATTGCTGGACCCTTGAGCAAGAACCTTAACCTCATCTTCTCAGTTGAATAAATGAGAATTTTCACTCTGGATAAGGGCATCTGCCAAATGCCATAAATGTAAATGTCTTAAATCAGATTATTTTGGACTTTTGTGTCAATGAGTGCAATAACACGACCAATGGTCCTAAAAAAAACAAAAAAAAAACAAAAAAACAAAAAAAAAAACATAAGCAAAATAGTATGAAGATGTAAAGGATGGGGTTGAAATTTGGTGACTATGATTGCCTGCATTTACATCATATTCATTGTGATAAAAACCATTCAGAGTGTCTTCATGCCTTGTTGATAGGGACAAGGTTATCCTCAAAGAGACCTCCTCCTATTAGGATAGGAATATTACATTACAGAGCAAAGATGATCAGTCAAAATTTTTTATTGATTTTCAGTTACAATTGCATACCATTAGGCGGACCCACAACATGCAGGCAAAAATAAATAAATGCATAACAGAGATACCGGTTTTTCATTTAATTTATCATTCGTCTGTATGTGCTTCACATTAAATGACATGTACATAGCAGTGTGTGTAATTAAGCTTTAATGGATTATTGATCAAAGGTGACATCAGTGAATTTATCCAAAAGGCCTCTCACCTTAGCTTAGTTGCCCTCCTCATACACTTTCACACACCACTGCTTATCCATATTCCACTGAGGTGAGGTCATGTGGTTTCACCAGTTATTACTTTCACCGGGGGTTCAACTGCTTTAAAATACTGAGCAAATACATGATTCCTTTGGGCTGAATTATAACTAGGGTGCTCTTCAGGACAAAGCAAACAGAATGTATATTACTTTAATTATAGAATACCATGATACTGAGCCAGGGTCCTAAAGTAACCCTCTTCTTTACAAAATAAAATAAGAAAAGACAGAAAATGAGTAAGCCCTGTCCAGGGTGTACCCCACCTTGTGCCCGATGCTCCCTAGGATAGGCTCCAGGTTCATCATGACCTTGAAAAAGGAGTAAGCGGTAGAAGATGGATGGATGGAGAAAAGGAGTAAGAGACCGAGAGAGTGCTAGTGAAGTTCTTCAAGGTCAGTGCAGATCAAAAAAAGTGCAAATGATCTTTTGTGTCAATGTCAATTTTGACATTTAGGTATGGAAAGGAGGAACAGAATATACAATTATACTACACCAACAAGGAAACAAACATTTTAATTATTATTGCATGATTCATTGTTATTCTAACCCTTATTTCATGACATCTTTAACTGCCAAAGAATATTTGATCATGTTTAGTTTTAGTGACAAAATGGCATTTCTCACAAGAGCTGGACATCCTCTGAGCTGTCTCTGGTAGTATTATATTTCTCCACAGAGCACTTTCCAACCCATCACTAAAAGCCAAGCTAAAGAATAAAGCATTCCACTACTGTGATGGGGCAAGAAAAAGGCTGCAAGACATCAGACTCCCCAGTAAGGAGAATGCAAACAGCTTGTCAAGGGAAGCCATTTAACCTTCAGCTCAAACATAATTCACACTCTGGAGAGCCTTCCATTGCAAGGGAGATGTTTTGTAAAGAACAAGCAGAAAAAGAAGAGAGGGAAAGGGTCAACGTTCAATCAAACTTACTATAAAATGATTTAAGAGGAAAAAGAGTGTGAATTTGACTATATGAATATTTAAAGATGAAACAGCTAAAATATCACATGCCAAGACAAAAATAGTAAATTTATAACCCTTGAGCCTTAGGTTGATATTTAGAGCCCTACAACTGAGGGTTCAAACTAAATCTTAGCAAGACTGAGCTGGATACTGTATATCCCTGGAGATGCATTTCCATGTCAAGAACATTCTGATATCCCTGGATAA
>JAFFST010045029.1:42270-57880 GCA_022414735.1 Noturus placidus | reverse complement strand
ACCTGAGTGAGGGGACAGGTGTGTGTGTGGTGTGTGTGTGTGTTACCTGAGTGAGGGGACAGGTTTGTGTGTGTGTGTTACCCGAGTGAGGGGACAGGTGTGTGTGTGTGTGTGTGTTACCTGAGTGAGGGGACAGGTGTGTGTGTGTGTGTGTGTGTGTTACCTGAGTGAGGGGACAGGTGTGTGTGTGTGTGTGTTACCTGAGTGAGGGGACGGTGTGTGTGTGTATTACCTGAGTGAGGGGACAGGTTTGTGTGTGTGTGTTACCCGAGTGAGGGGACAGGTGTGTGTGTGTGTGTGTTACCTGAGTGAGGGGACAGGTGTGTGTGTGTGTGTGTTACATGAGTGAGGGGACAGGTGTGTGTGTGTGTGTGTGTGTGTGTGTGTTACCTGAGTGAGGGGACAGGTGTGTGTGTGTGTGTGTGTGTGTGTTCCCTGAGTGAGGGGACAGGTGTGTGTGTGTGTGTTACCTGAGTGAGGGGACAGGTGTGTGTGTGTGTGTGTGTTACCTGAGTGAGGGGACAGGTGTGTGTGTGTGTGTGTGTGTGTGTGTGTGTGTGTGTTACCTGAGCGAGGGGACAGGGTGTGTGTGTGTGTGTGTGTGTGTGTATTACCTGAGTGAGGGGACAGGTGTGTGTGTGTGTGTGTTACCTGAGTGAGGGGACAGGTGTGTGTGTGTGTGTGTGTGTTACCTGAGTGAGGGGACAGGTGTGTGTGTGTGTGTGTTACCTGAGTGAGGGGACAGGTGTGTGTGTGTGTGTTACCTGAGTGAGGGGACAGGTGTGTGTGTGTGTTACGTGAGTGAGGGGACAGGTGTGTGTGTGTGTGTGTGTGTGTGTGTGTGTGTTACCTGAGTGAGGGGACAGGTGTGTGTGTGTGTGTGTGTGTATTACCTGAGTGAGGGGACAGGTGTGTGTGTGTGTGTGTGTGTGTTACCTGAGTGAGGGGACAGGTGTGTGTGTGTGTGTGTGTTACCTGAGTGAGGGGACGGTGTGTGTGTGTGTTACCTGAGTGAGGGGACAGGTTTGTGTGTGTGTGTTACCCGAGTGAGGGGACAGGTGTGTGTGTGTGTGTGTGTTACCTGAGTGAGGGGACAGGTGTGTGTGTGTGTTACCTGAGTGAGGGGACAGGTGTGTGTGTGTGTGTGTGTTACCTGAGTGAGGGGACAGGTGTGTGTGTGTGTGTGTGTGTGTGTGTTACCTGAGTGAGGGGACGGTGTGTGTGTGTATTACCTGAGTGAGGGGACCGGTTTGTGTGTGTGTGTTACCTGAGTGAGGGGACCGGTGTGTGTGTTACCTGAGTGAGGGGACAGGTGTGTGTGTTACCTGAGTGAGGGGACAGGTGTGTGTGTGTTACCTGAGTGAGGGGACAGGTGTGTGTGTGTGTTACCTGAGTGAGGGGACAGGTGTGTGTGTGTGTGTGTGTGTGTTACCTGAGTGAGGGGACAGGTGTGTGTGTGTGTGTGTGTTACCTGAGTGAGGGGACAGGTGTGTGTGTGTTACCTGAGTGAGGGGAGAGGTGTGTGTGTGTGTGTGTTACCTGAGTGAGGGGACAGGTGTGTGTGTGTGTTACCTGAGTGAGGGGACAGGTGTGTGTGTGTGTGTGTGTGTGTGTTACCTGAGTGAGGGGACCGGTGTGTGTGTGTGTTAACTGAGTGAGGGGACAGGTGTGTGTGTGTGTGTATTACCTGAGTGAGGAGACAGGTGTGTGTGTGTGTGTATTACCTGAGTGAGGGGACCGGTGTGTGTGTGTGTGTATTACCTGAGTGAGGGGACCGGTGTGTGTGTGTGTGTGTTACCTGAGTGAGGGGACAGGTTTGTGTGTGTGTGTTACCTGAGTGAGGGGACAGGTTTGTGTGTGTGTGTTACCCGAGTGAGGGGACAGGTGTGTGTGTGTGTGTGTGTTACCTGAGTGAGGGGACAGGTGTGTGTGTGTATTACCTGAGTGAGGGGACAGGTGTGTGTGTGTATTACCTGAGTGAGGGGACAGGTGTGTGTGTGTGTTACCTGGGTGAGGGGACAGGTGTGTTTGTGTGTTACCTGGGTGAGGGGACAGGTGTGTTTGTGTGTTACCTGGGTGAGGGGACAGGTGTGTTTTACCTGGGAGAGGGGACAGGTGTGTCTGTCCTTCAGCATTTCTTTATAAATGTCTCTCTTGTTTTTCTTTATGTCTTTGTCTCCTAAAATGACCTGCAGTATCCTCCCTGCCACCACACACACTCGAGCTTCACACACCCAGCGTGGACACAACCTGCAGGGGAGGAGACTGAGTTACACACACACACATACACACACATACACACACATATACACACATATACACACATATACACACACCTGTCAGTGAGTGCAGTGTGGCAGTAGCAGAGCCACAGGTACTCCGACAAGCTGAGGTTCTTCTCCAACAGGAAGCGCACCAGATGGCCGTCTGACCTCTGCAGAGTGACCTTTGACCTCAGCGGACTGAAGGAGGTCACGGAAACAGTGGAGCGTAAACATGCACATAGCACAACGTCAGGTGTGTTTGGAGACGGGCGGAACAGGAAGTGGACGTTATGAAGCTGAGAGAGAGAGATTTTATCCTCAGTTCACTAGTAATGACATCACACTTACACTACTCATCACTCATCCATTATACTCACCTCAATCTCCGCCCCCGGTCTTAAGCCGCCGCCCCACTTCCTCACCGGCTGATAGGCCAGACACAGCAACATCTTCCCATCAATCTCGTAAAGCCCCGCCTCCGCGTCCCGGACTCCAGTGATGCGGCCCTGTAAATCAAACAATTGTATGTGCGTGTGAGCATCCAAGAACAAACCAGGATGATTATAATTATAACCAGGAAGTAATAATTAATTCAAGGAAAAAAAAATTCTATGAATATAAATAACAGGACAATTGTTCATTTTAAAGCTCCACCCACAACGTTAGATTTAATCCTAATTAGAGTGTGTCTATGGAGTGTGTGTGGATTCACCTTGTAGCTGATGATTTTGGAGAGTTTTGTTCGCACCGGACCATCATGCACCTGGGCCTCCTCATACTCCTGCTGCAGGTGTGTGTCCGTGTGTGAGTGTGACTTTGACTGTGTGTGTGATTCCGAGCGCGAATCCGAGTGCGAACCCGAGTGTGTGTCCGTGACCTCAGACTCTCCACCTATTCTGGAGTTTGGATGTAGGCGGGACTCTGCGGTGACAGACAGCACTCGTTGCCCCGCCCACCCTCGAACAGAACACACACGCAGCACCGAAATACACACACTCTGTCCTACACACACACACTGTCTCCAGTACACACACTCTGGGACCTGAAGGACACACGCACACACACACACACACACAATAACAGCACAACAATTATAATTAATAACTACAACCTAAAATAAATTAAACAAACATCCTTTTTTAACATTAATAACTTAAATGCAAATAAATAAACAAAAAGAACATAGGTGACAGTGACAATATAAACAAACAAATAAATAAACAAACATTACCGTGACCAGTACAGGGATGGTGGAGTCTCCCTCACTGAGGACCAGGCAGAAGAAGGTTTTTCCAGAAATGACCATCAGGGGGCAGATCACACACACCTCTCCATACACACACATATACACTCCACTACTGCTCCTACACACACACATACGCATACATATACACACACACACACACACACACACACACACACACACACACACACACACACACACACACACACCGTGTGAAAAGTCGTTCATGTATACCCTACACACTGAACCGTGTTCCAAATCCCTCCGTAATGAAGTGCACTCTGATGGGAGCTCAGTCTCTGAGAGCAGTTAGATGCAGAAACAGTTTTGTTTTGAAATAAATAAAAGATTGAATCTCACTAACTTCTGTCTCAGCAGTCTGGCTGCCTTCTTGACCCCAATGACATCACTCAATGAGCCTCCGGGGTCAAACGCTGTGAGGTCAGGGGTCACACAGACAGGCGAGTCGATCAGCTCTAAGCAGCCTTCAGATTGCTGGCCTGGCCCTGGTGCATTGTGGGAAATGTAGTTCCAGGTGGGGAAGAGCATCAGCCTCCCAAGCCAGAGCGGTGATGAGCTCAGCACCTGACAAAGAGCCGCAGGACAAGGGGTGTGTCAGTCACACACAGACACAGACACAGACACACACACATAAGGAATAAACAAGTACCTCACAGTGCACACTTCCACTGGCATCTCTCACTCTCCAGGAGCCGTCACACTGAGCCGAGACACGCCCGTCACACAGCAGGCCAATCAGGATCAAGTTAGTGCGTGAGAGGGCCTTGTGACTGGGCAGGTGTTGCTCCGCCTCCCTGCTCCATTCTCTGTGCTGATTGGTGCTCCAGGTGAGGCTGCTGAAGCATGATGTGCGCTGGGTGCTGATCAGCTGTGCTACTGATATGAACCTAACACACACACTTACCTCAGTGTCTTATAGCTGCACTAACACACACCTGAGCAGTAAAGCCCGGCCCCTTCATCACATTACATTTACATTTATTCATTTAGCAGACGCTTTTATCCAAACCGACTTACAAATGAGAGCACACTCACACACCAATGGTAGCAGAGCTGCCATGCAAGGTGCTAGCTTGCCATCGGGGGCAACTTAGGGTTCAGTTTTGCCCAAGGACACTTCGGCATGGGATCACCCGGGCCGGGATTCGAACCACCAACCCTACGATTAGTGGATTAGTGGACAACCCGCTCTACCGACTGAGCCACAGTCATCACTCACCTGTAGCTGACTGGGAGAGAGTGATGAGTCCTCTGAAGTCTCAACACCACAGCATGCGCCAGCTGCTCCTTCAACACACCCAGAGACACACCCACAACCGGGTACAGCCAATCACACACTCCTGTGTACACCTCACAAAGCCACGCCTGCTCCTGTGAGAGAGAAAGAGAGAGACCTTAAACCAAACAAAAACAATAAACAACACAATAAAAAGCAAAATATGACATTAGTTGACACGTGGATGCAGAGCCCAATAAAGAGGTGCAGAAGATATAATTGTAGTGAAAATATACAGAGGTGTCGAGTCTGAGACCCAAGTGACCCAAACTGGACAATTCTAATCATACACTATAGATATACAGTGTACACGATAAAAATATTATTTTTATGTAGATTCTAGCTGCTGAGCTACATACCACTGCGGTGTAGTGTTTATAATGCTCTATAAACTCCTCCATCTTCAGCATAAAGCACGTTCAGAACCAGTTACTCACTATCTCTTACAGGATTAACCCTGTTATTAATGTGTTATTAACACTTAATCTCTAGAAACCTTCCTTAAAAATAAACCCGACGCTCGCGCTAACGTATTCAAAACCATGTCAACACTACTTCTTCGCTTACTAAATAAACCTGAGCGCTGTGCAGCTCATCACTGCCCCCTGCTGGACACAGAGCTTCAGCGCCACCTACAGACCCGGAGCGTGGAGCGCCACTAGGACACAGTGACTGTGCAGAGCTGCCTCAACTCTAAAGGTTATATATTATATATATTTCAGATAATAACGGGTTGTTGTTTTTTTTTCAGTTTCACGTCATCTGTTTTAATTAGCGGTTTTCTCTTCAACTGAAGAAAATAGTAAACGGAAAATAAAATGACATTAAACTGTTCAATAAAATTTAAAATGGAGAAAATTATACATTGAAATAGAAAAGATATACAATGAGAGATAATACAATAAAATTATAAACTGAGACAGATAATAGAAGTCTGAAATAGAAACCCCATAAAGGAAAAAGAGGGAAAATATAACATTAATATTTTATTTCTTAGCTATATTTCATGAAGGTGCGATTTCCACCAATCAGCTCAAGAATCTCACGCGCGGACTGGTGATTGGAATTTAAATTGTGACAGACAATAAAGTTTACTAATCAATACAGAAAAGAAAGACGGGCTAGCCAATGGAAGCAGAGTAAGTGGGCGGGGCTTGTGTACCACAGTAACCACGCAGAAGAACATAAACAGTAGCGGAGCGGAGACGGTGTGATCCTGTAGCAGGTATGCGTGTATAAGTAATAATAATAATAATAATAATAATAATAATAATAACAACACGTTTATTATTATTTCTTTATTTAAAGCATTTACGAACTGATATATGTTGGTGTAACGATTTGGTTTAATCGTGTATGTAATATCCGTGTATAAAGAAATCTTCACTATTGTCGCTTTTGTAAAAATAAAATAGTAGCTGTATAACGTTAGTTAGCGGGACCGTTAAGTCTTTTTTAATGTGTGAAGTTGTTCATCGTGGTTAAATAAACACGTTAATCAGGCAGTGTTGCGTTTTGTTGTTTTGTTAGTTTTAAGCCTTTTGAGTTGTGATCGCGCGGGGGGATGGGTAGGCTTCACTAATGTTTTTACAAAAATTTACCCAATGCGCAAACTGAAATTTGCATACTCAATAACATGGAAGAAATTTACGTTTTGTTTTCTTTTAACATGAAATCAAAAAGGTAAAAAAAAATACGTCAAGGTTTCAGATAAACAGCAGATCAGCACAGAGACATTGAGTAGAATGGAGTAGCGTTATTTTCCCTCAGCCATTTCCCGACAAATCTGGTTTATTGTTCACTGATTGGTCGATACGAGCCCGCCTTCCGCGCTGTGATTGGTTATTGATTTGTGCTCGTAATACGTTAGCCAGTCATGGCGCAGGAAGGCGGGATTTGTCTGGACACAGTGGGAAAGACGTGATGGTGTAGGATTAAGCGGGAAAGAAAATGGAGGCACCATTGTTCTAGTTAGCTTAGCATTAGCAGCGGCTAATAATCACCACAGCGGGCCGTTGTACTGAAGTGAATCTGATTTCTCATCGAATACAATTCACGTTTAAGCAGTTTGAGAAAATAATCGTCTTTTTGCATGTTGCTTGGTATAAATAAAATGTATACACATACAACTAATAAAAACATAGTCAAATTCTGAAGTAAAAAAAAAGCTGGCATAACATTAAATCTGAAGTTAATTGAATAAACCCACACAAACCAAGTGCACTACTGAGATTGTGGAGTAATATCACCGGCACTTTATCAAGTGCATTTTAATGGGGTTTAGACTTGAACGTATATAAAGTGTGAATTTATTATAGTTCCGTGTTCTTTTTGCAGCCATGGTGAAAGATGCAAATAAGCCGAAAGGCCGGACGTCGGCTTACGCCTTCTTCATTCTCTCCTGTCGGGAAGAGCACAAGAAGAAGAGCCCGGGCACCTCAGTGAACTTCACCAAGTTCTCCAAGACCTGCTCGGAGCGATGGAAGGTGTGTGTAAAACATGTCACTGTTTGTTAGTGTGTGGTTAAGTTGGTGTAACATGACTGTGTGTTTAGACTCTGGCTGCGACTGAGAAGAAGAAGTTTGAAGATCTGGCAAGGGCTGATAAAGACCGCTACGATCGGGAGATGAAGAACTACATCCCTCCTAAAGGCATGGGGAAGAAGGAGAGGAAGAAGAAGGACCCCAATGCTCCCAAACGTCCCCCGTACGTGCCCTGATTCCATCACTCGCCATCCGAGAGGTTTTCTCAACATTAGACACACTGCAGCTGAACTCTGTTTCCTTCTCTTTTTCCAGGTCGGCGTTCTTTGTTTTCTGCTCAGAGCACAGGCCAACGGTGAAGGGCGAGTACCCCAGTCTGACCATCGGAGACATCGCCAAGAAGCTGGCTGAGATGTGGGGCAAACAGAGCCCTAAAGACCGCACGCCCTACGAGCAGAAAGCAGCCGCCCTGCGCCAGAAATACGAGAAGGTGAACCTTCATCTCACTCGTTCACTTCAGAAGTTTCCGATAGTCCATGGACGAGTAACATCACATTTATCTTTAACATCATACAAAATACATGTTCAGATCATCACACACTCACTTGAGGGAGTGACAACATTTATCTGGAGTCTGCATTATACTTTTTATTAGTAAATATCAGCATCATTCAGCTGTTTTGGCAAACAGAACAAAAAGGTCATGTGATGTTATGACAAGATTTTATGCAATAATCCCAAAATGAGACCAAAGCAGATACTTCTAGGTTTATTTTAGAACTTGAGTCAGAGTTTTAGTGTAAATTGTCCCAGTGGGATGTGAACAGCAAGTATCTGCATTGGCCTTGTTAAAGGGTTACGACTTTATCAGCTGTGGTGATATGATGTGTGTTGTGAACACACACACACTTACTGTTTCCTGTAGGATGTCGCTGCATACCGTGCTAAGGTTGGGGGTGGAGCTTCCAAACGAGGCCCAGGCCGACCCACAGGCTCCACTAGGAAAGCTATGGTTGAGGCTGATGATGACGATGAGGATGAAGAAGATGAAGATGATGAGGAGGATGAGGAGGATGACGAGTAGAGTCTCGCTCTGTGTGTGTGAGATAGCTGCTGCGTCTATGCAGGATCACTTCACTGGGGTTTTGGGGGTTTTAACGTGTGTGTGTGTTAACGTGTGTGTGTTAACGTGTGTGTGTTAACGTGTGTGTGTGTGTGTTAACGTGTGTGCACGCATGTGTGTGTGTGTGTGTTAGTGTGAGACCAGCCTAAGCAATAAGTCACAGATGATGTGATATGTTTATTTTTGTACGGGTTTGTGTTTCAGCCATGTGTAGAGTACAGTTTTATAATAAACTCGCTCTTATCTACACTTCGTGTGTGTGTGTGCAGAAATATTGGCACCCTGCATTAAAATAAGCATAGATCTGTCACATTATGGGTTATATGTTTATCTGTATAGACTGTAAAAAAAAATGTAATTAACCATTTAAATAGTTTTTTTTAACCAGATTTCTGTTGGTATAAAGAACAACAAACTCATGGCGATTCCAAAAGTATTGGCACCCTCAAAATTACTGTGTGCTGGAGAGAATGAGAGCACAATCTGTTCCTGTATGAATGCTGGGGAAGGTGAGGCATCACACAATAAATTAAACTGTTTCTGACTTTTCAAACATCTATATATTATAGTGCACTGATCAAAGAAAATATTATGCATGCACCAGCCAATCAGGAACAAGTATATTAATGCTCTACTTTCAAACTCTGGGTGCACGGTGGCTTAGTGGTTAGCACATTCGCCTCACCTCTAGGGTTGGGGCTTCGATTCCCACTATGGCCCTGTGTGCAGAGTTTGCATGTTCTCCCTGTGCTGCGGAGGTTTCCTCCCCCAGTGCAAATTGATTGGCATGTCCAAAGTGTCCGTAGTGTATGAATGGGAGTGTGTATTTGATTGTGTGCCCTGCGATGGATTGGCACCCTGTCCAGTGTGTACCCCGCCTTGTGTCCGATGCTCCCTTGGATAGGTTCTCCCTGACACTGAATGAAGGATAAGCGGTATAGAAGATGGATGGATTTTACAACTCGGTTCAAAAAAAGAAGGGAAAAATTATAATATAGCTGTATTGCATGTTTTCCACAAAATCTTTGTGGGCCCACACAGAAAATCAATCTGAAGAATTAAAACAACTTGGCTAAAATATTAAAAATGAGGTGAAAGACTTTGAGGCAGGAATAAAAAGTAGATATATAAATTATTACATAATATATCTGGATTGTGATTGGGCAGAAGATATGATTAGTTTTCTATTACAGTAACTTTGCTTCATCCCATCACCAGTATTTATGGCCTGTTGTGTATATTGGTGTCTATTAATACGAAAATTAATATATTAAAATAAACTCCGTTTCCTATTAATTCATGTGACTCACTGGAATTATATACAGTGCCCTCCACTAATATTGGTACACTTGGTAAATATGAGCAAAGAAGGCTGTGAACATTTTTCTTTATTGTTTAACCTTTCAATATTTTGTTCACAAAAATACTCTGCTCTCTGCTCTCAAACAACTACAAACACAACACAGGTTTATCAAAAATTATTTTTGTTAAATATAGGTGTGCAACAATTATTGGCACCCTTTTAGTTCACATCTTGTTATCTCCCTTTGCCAAGATAACAGCTCTGAGTCTCCTACAGTGCATCTAGAAAGTATTCACAATGCTTCACTTTTCACACATTTTATGTTACAGCCTTATTCCAAAAATGGATTAAATGAATTCTTTTCCTCAGAATTCTACAAACAATACCCCATAATGACAACGTGAAAGAAGTTTGAAATCTTTGCAAATTAATTAAAAATAAAAAACAAAGAAAGCACATGTACACAAGTATTCACAGCCTTTGCTCAATACTTTGTTGAAGCGCCTTTGGCATCAATTACAGCCTCAAGTCTTTGAGAATGATGCTACAATTTTGGGACAGCTATTTTAGGGCAGTTTCTCCCATTCTTTTCAGGACCTCTCAAGCTCCATCAGGTTGGATGGGGAGTGTCGGTGCACAGCCATTTTCAGATCTCTCCAGAGATGTTCAATCAGGTTCAAGTCTGGGCTCTGGCTGGGCCAATCAAGGACATTCACAGAGTTTCCCTGTAGCAACAACTCCTTTGTTGTCTTGGCTGTGTGCTTTGGGTTGTTGTCCTGTTGGAAGATGAACCTTCGCCCCAGTCTGAGGTCCAGAGCACTCTGGAGCAGGTTTTCATCAAGGATGTCTCTGTACATTGCTGCATTCATCCCTTGATCCTGATTAGTCTCCCAGTTCCTGCCGTTGAAAAACATCCCCAGAGCATGATGCTCCCACCAGCATGCTTCACTGTAGGGATGGTATTAGCCAGGTGATGACTGGTGCTTGGTTTCCTCTGGACAGAAATGTTTCTGTACCCTTCCCCAGATCTGTACTTAGATACAATCCTGTCTCTGAGGTCCACAGACAATTCATTGGACTTCATGGCTTGGTTTGTGCTCTGACATGCATTGGTAACTGTAGGACCTTTATATAGACAGGTGTGTGCCTTTCCAAATCCTGTCCAATCAACTGAATTTACCACAGGTGGACTCCAATGAAATTGTAGAATCCTCTCAAGGATGATCAGTGGAAACAGGATGCACCTGAGCTCAATTTTGAGTGTCATGGCAAAGGCTGTGAATACTTATGTACATGTGATTTTTTTTTTTTTTTAATAAATTTGCAAAAATTTCAAACAAACTTATTCCATGTTGTCATTATGGGGTATTGTTTGTAGAATTTTGAGAAAAATAATTAATTTAATTCATTTTGGAATAAGGCTGTAACACAAAATGTGTGAAAAGTGAAGCACTGTGAATATTTTCCAGGGGCACTGTATAATGCCTGATGCGGTTGGAGAATACATGGCGAAGGATCTGAGACTGTACTTCTATACAGAATCTCTCCAGATCTTTCAAATTTTGAGGTCCATGCTGGTGGACTCTCCTCTTCAGTTCATCCCAAGGGTTTCTATGGGTTTCAGGTCAGGTGACTGGGATGTCAATGGCAGGACCTTGATTTTGTGAACAGCAACCCATTTTTGTGTCGATTTTGATGTGTTTTAGATCATTGTCCTGGTGGTAAATGCAACCTCTGCCCATTTTAAGCTTTCTGGGAGAGACAGTCAGGTTTTCATTTAATATCTGTTGATAATTGATAAGTGTCCAGGTCCTCTGGCAGGAAAAACAGCCTCAAATCATTAAAGAGCCAGGTACTTTTTCATATGGCTACCTCTCTGTGTGCTCCAAAACCATTTTTGGTTTCAGCTGACCATAGAACCCAATGCCATTTGAAGTTCCAGTAGTGTCTCGCAATCTGAAGAGGCTCAAGTTTGTTTTTGTATGAGAGTAAAGGCTTATTTCTTGAAATCTTTCCAAAGTTGTAGCGATGTTATGAATGACTAAGTGAATTTGGCACGTGTTACCTCATATTTATACCCCTGTGAAACAGGAAGTCATGTTTGAACAATTTCCTGTTCCTAATCACAGGTGTACTAAATATTTTTACCTACCAATGGGAAACTACTTCTATGAGTTCATATGAGAAATATTTGGAGACCAATAGTTGTTGGTCACATTTAATAAAGATTTTTTCAAAATAAACCTGTGTTGTGTTTACAATTGTCTGATATCCATGAGAGCAGAGCTTTTTTGTGATTAAAAGGTTAAACAAAGAATTTTTCTCAGCCTTTGCTCATATTTACCAAGGGTGCCAATATTAATGGACGGAACAGTTTGGGTGTGAGATCATACACAAATTCTGATTTCACACATCCATCCATCTTCAACCGCTTACTCTTTCAGGGTCACGGGGGAACCTGGAGCCTATCCCAGGGAGCATCAGGCACAAGGCGGGGTACACCCTGGACAGGGTGCCAGTCCATCGCAGGGCACAATCACATACACAGTCATACACTACGTACACTGTAGATATGCCAATCAGCCTAACATTTTTTTTAAAAGCACACCAGAGGTCCTGAGAGTAATGGGTATAGTCCACACACCTTGACTCTTAGAAAACACATTTTATTTACAAAGTCTGTACTCAAGCTGGATGAAAAACAGAAATGTAAAACAAAAAAAAAAACAAAAACCAAAAAACAAGGCAGGAGAGAACTTCAACATGGGGTCTGAGTGGGGTTTAAAAAAAATAACATTAAAACTCATCTCTCTTTCCCTCACACACACACCAAACTCAATCATCATCATCTTCATCCTCTGGGTCTCGTTTCCTCTTTTCTCCTTTACACTCGTCCTCATCTACAACCAAACACACAGTGAGTGAGTGAGAGAGAGAGAAACATGAATTATAGCGCTCTGTAACTGACCTTCCTCATCATCATCATCGTCGTCGTCATCCTCACCATCCTCCTGACCGGAGTCTTCCTCCTGCGAGAGACAGAGTGTGTGAGAGATTTTACACAGGGCTACAGTGTGTATTGTGCGCGTGTGTGGCTTCACCTCGTCCCCACTCGCCTCTTCATCCTCCTCATCGTTTTCCTCGTCCTCATCATCTTCATCCTCATCTTCCTCAGAGTTCACTGTACAGTGGAGGAGAGAGTAGAGTTATACATCCTGCAGGCTGACATTTAACATTCTGAAGCAGTGTACAGACAGACCATTAGCTCCCGGTGCGTACCTTCATCCTCATCCTCTTCACCTCCCTCCCCGTCCGAGTCGCTCACCTCTCGGTCCTCAGGGTCGTAGCCATCCAGGTAGGTGATCTGGGGGAGGAGCTTAAACACACTCACCCTGTAATCATCCAGGGTCGTGACCTCACAGTTAAACAGGTCCAGACTCTTCAGACGGGGCAGATCCCTCTGGAACACACAAACATGTCAAGATCATAAGAGTATGAGAGAACAAGTGAGAATCCTTCCTGATGGGTAAAAGGTCAGGGCTCACCAGTGGCTCCAGCATGCTCAGGTCCTTCAGTTTGTTGCCGCTCAGGTTGAGGTGTGTGAGGTTGGGCAGTTTCTCCGCCAGAATCTCCAGACCAGCCGAGATCCGGTTATCACTCAGCTCCAACTACACACACACACACACACCCACCCTCAGTTAAACGTGCAACACGTTCCTTACACCATTATAACGCACACAGGAAGAGTGCGTGTTCTCACCTTCTTGAGTTTGTGCAGTTTGGGGAGTTTGGAGATCGAAGTCAGACCCACGTTAATCAGGCTGAGGAACTCCAGGTTCACAAACTCGGACGTCAGGCCCTCGACCTTCCCCTCATCAGAGCGACAGTTATCCAGCACCAACTCACACACCTGACATACACACAATTATACACAGAATTATACCATTAGTCTAATTACCTAGTTTATTATTATTGTACTAAAATATTTTAACGTTTATTCCTTCTTTCAATCATTTTTATATCACAAAATATTTGTTTCATTTGTTTTAATCTTTTATGTAGCTTTGAAATGTTGGAGTTTAAATTTCATAAAGATTAAATACTTATCCCTGCCAGTTTACCTGAAATAACCGTGTGTGTAGCTAAAACTCAGGAAGAAAATAACTTTTCCACTGGTGTTACAGTTTCAGATATGAATCAAGTGTAAATGAACCACATGTATCTCGTGGGAGGTATGTTACTGGGGTTAAAAGTTTGATTCTGTATGGAGTTATGAAAATGAATCATATGCAATTAAATCACATGTACATGAATCATAAGTAAATTGATCATATGTAAACTGTTATCGGGGTAAAAAAAAATGTTGATTCTGTATTGATATATCTTGTACTCTGAAAAGTGTATGAGAATCAATAAAAATTGTTATAACAAAAAAAAAAGATGAATATGAAGTGTGTAAAGTTTAATTGAAATAAATCAATAAAATGATGATCGTAGTCAACGAATCTATAGACAACGAGTCAATATTGATTAGTTGGTCTGCATGGCACAGGGGATATTTACTCATTACATTCGGAAAAACACACTTCGGAGAGTAAATACTAAAGTGTCCCAAATGAAGTACTGTACACTTACACTATGCACTACCGTCTAGTGTGTGGATTTTAGAAAGGTAATATCATCAAGTATATCACTTGCTTTTTTTTTTTTTTTACTAACCAGGAGTATAAACCATTTCCATACACGCGTAATGAGCCACCGCTAGCTTTAGCCTAGTACCCAGAGTCACCGACACTGACTTTCTTTACATGACTGTTTCTGTCAGTGTTAGCTTTTATTCCAAGCATGACAGAGGGAGGCGAAATAGTCACGTGACTGAGGAAGAAAGTGTGCGACCTCCAAGTCTTCTAAGGCAGGGGAGCATTTTATATTAAACACCACAGAGATGATATAAATAATTTGCTTTATAAAAGGAAAGTTTGTGTAGCATGAGCATGACCGTGAAGAGATTGCGAGTTGCTTAAAAGGTTTCATTTAATTTCAGTTTATTGTCATTATATGCTGTATTTGCACGTTTGCAGTGATACTTTTGTGGTTTATTATAACGGAAGTGATGTGTTCGTAACGAGCCCGCATTGCTGATCACGCATTGTGTAGACGCGGTGATACAGAGTGGAGCGCGAGAAAAATCTTTAATGTCTAATTAACACTATGATCAAAAGTAAACAGTAAAATAATATTTCTAAAGGCAGTGAGGAACAGAAACCACAAGGTGCAGTGAAAAGGAGTTATTTATTTTGGACTGTAGTTTAACTCTGCATCCATATTATATATGCACACATGCATTATTATTATTTTATTTATTTATATATACAAATTTCTTATTTAGTTAGTTTATAAGTACTTATGCATAGTTTATGGATTCACAAAAAGAACCAAATGAAACCACAGCCCTTAATTAATTATATATATTTTAAAAAATAAATAAATAAATAAATAAATAAAAAAAACCTCACAGGTGTGTATATTAGGTTCTTTTCTGTTTTGGACAAACAGTTGTGTCAAGTTTATATTTGTAACGATCGGATTGTGGTTACCGAACGTTTGCCCCGCCCCATCCGATGAATCAATTTTTGTAAATAATCGACCATGAAAATAATCCTTAGTTGCAGCCCTAAATATTTCACACCCAAATTAGTCTATATAATAACCTCCTTTTACACGCTGCCTTTTTTTATCCTCAGTGCAGACTGTCGTGTTGCCATAGTAACAAAGTCACACTACGTAATGCTATCCACAGTTGGTGCTACCCCGGATCCTAGAGCATGGCAAAGACCCCTGTTGGGTAGGTGTTGTGATTAAAATCACATCATTCCAAGCCGTTAGCAGCATGGGCG
>JAFFST010045029.1:38796-41989 GCA_022414735.1 Noturus placidus | reverse complement strand
TGGTTACGCCCTTGGTTAGCAGCATTAGCGAATATAATACAAATTGAAAACTCTGATCGTTTCTGCTTCGCCACTGAAATGTTTTTCCCCTCCTCAAATTAAATACTTATATTTAACAAGTAGTGAGGCCATTTCCGTCGCCACTGTTAGCCTCATATCAAACGCCATATAATACAAATCACTAAATTAATTTCACTGATATTACAGATGCTGTTAGTGATGAGAATAATAATAATAATAATAAATTATTATTAGAGGATTAAGAGGAAAAACGGCTACGCGGCTAAACTCTAAACTAGCGCTGAGATTGGGAAATAGGACCGGAAGCGGTAGGGGTGCAGAATGTCTCGGAGTGCGCGCTTCTGTGTGGAACACAACGCTCATGGCGGGAAGAGCGCGCGAGAGAGAACTGCTAATCGCTAAATCGTCTCAATAAAAACGACGTTTTCCCCCCCACCCAACGCATCTATAAGGTTAGTTAAATCTCTCCGTCAGGGTGTTATTAAACTAGTCGCGTCGCAGTGGCCCGAAAACATCAAATGTAGTGACCGCAAAACTCAAATGTTTAACTTTCAAATAAGTCACGTGACCTACTTTTCTCTTCACACAGCAGACACCCAGAAGCTTGAGAACAATCCCAGTGAACAGAACAGACTGATAACCATCATAAATATATAGACCTAAAGTAATCCAGCGCTCAGAAATAATAACTAAATAACGTAAAAACCACTCTGAACAAGTCAAAACGAGTTAAACAGCGTGAACGCACACGTGCGGCTGTGCGGAATGAAACTTTTACATCGTGTAAAACCTCTCTCTCTCTCTCTCTCTCTCACACACACACACACACACACACACAATTAACCATTCTTTAGCTCACTGATTAGTAAAAGTATTGTGTAAAGCTCACGTCTGACGGCGTCCTGTTCCGCAGCTCCAAATGAATCCTCTTCTTCATCTCCATCTTATCAGGAATAAAGCGAGTTTAAGTGTGAGATGAAATGAGAGTGAAGGCTGTGAAGAGAGAGAAACGCACACAATCACACGAGTTTACCATGAATCAATTTCCCTGTCTTCTTCTCTCCTCGCTGCAGCTCTATAGCGCCTCCGGCGGCCGCGTTACGTAACTGCGACGCACTGCCGCGTGATGACGTCACCGCCGGAACAGGAAGTACATTCCTCTAGGTGATGAGTTTTTAATATCACCGTTTATTTTTCTCAGTATTTCGTGACTTTCCTGAACCGATAACTAAACTGTTTGTCAATTCTATTTCTGTTTCCATTAATACACACACACAAAAAAATAAGTGTGCTCCTTGAAGACATGGTGTGTGAAGGTTGGAAGAAGGTAGAAGAACTCGAACACTGTAAAGATAATAATCAACAAATTGAGAGAACAGGACGTCCCTCTAAAACTGATGAGAACATCAGGAGAAACCTGGTCAGGGAGGCTGCTGAGAGGCCTACAGCAACATTAAAATAATTGCAGCAACTTCTAACAAGTACTGGTTGCTCCCAACATGTAACAACAATCTCTCGAATTCTTCATATCTCAGGGCTTTGGAGTAGGGGGGCAAGAAGGAAGCCTCTTTTAACCAAAAAATAAATGTTAGAAAAAATCCAATCTCCCAAAACCAGGTGGAATAATGTGTTACAGTCTGATCAGACCAAAGTTGAACTTTGTTAAACATACGTTTGGCACAAAAAACCCCACAAAGCACATCACCAAAGGAACAGCATCCTCACAGTGAAGCATGGTGGTGGCAGCATCATGCTTTGAGGCTGTTTTTCTACAGCTGGAGCTGGGGCTTTAATCAGGGTTGAGGGAATAATGAATAACTCCAAATACCAGTCAGTTCTGGCACAAAACCTTAAGTCGAAAAAACACTTCAGATGAAGAGGAATTTCACCTTTCAGCACGACAACGACCCGAAGCAAACCTCCAGATCAACAAAGGAAAGGCTTCACCAAAACATGGTCACGGTTATGGAACGGCCCACCAGAATCCAGACCTAATCAAAGATCTGTGTGATGACCGGAATAGGGCTGCGTACAGGACACGCTCTGCCCATCTGACAGAGTTAGAATACTTTTATTTAAAAAAAATGGCAAAATATTGCTAAGTCAACTACTCTTCCCCAAAAATACTGAATGCTGTGATAAAAATCTAAAGTTGCTCCTACTAAGTATTAGTTTATTAAGTTTTAGGGGTGTGCAAACTTCTACAATCTATTTATTATACATTTTATATATATTTTTTCTCCATAAAATGATTTAATTTTACAATAAAGGGAGATAAAGTTCTGACATGATTTATCTTGGTTTAATTTTTTAAGTCACAAAAAAGCTGCCATTTTAAACAGGGGTGTGTAAACTTTTATATCCACTGTACATCACCTGTCTGTTTTCAAATACTCCTTTCATCCATTTATTACTCTGGGGTCAAACTGACCCGAGGACCTTATAAAGGATGTGAATGTGTAGAGAGTGTGTGTGTGTGTGTGTGTGTGTGTGTGTGTGTGTGAGAGAGATTCAGGACTCATTACCCTTTAGTGACACTGTATTTTATTTTACGTGTGTGTGATATTTGTGTGATCACATCAAGTGATACAACTTTTACAGCTTCTGTTCATCCAGCACAGGAGAGAGCAAGAGGCGCGCACGCACACACACACAGACACACACACACACACACACACACACACACACACACAGATACATACATATAGATATATAGATATATAGAATTATATTATATACATAAATAAAACCAACAGGTCTATACAGGAAATAAATATATGCATCACAATGTTTAATTAATTCACCTTCAGGTTCTGTTCAACACAAAAACATGCTGCAGTACACACACACACACACACACACACAGTGTGAAGGAGGTGGTGTGGTGATGGAGGGCTCAGGAGTGTGAAGGTCTCACACTGGGACAGTTATTGCTGTAATGATTATTGGATACTGATTGCTGGATATCAATTATTCATTAATAATCTATTAATTGTTCATAAATTATTGATTCATTAGTTGTTAATGATTGATCAGTATCAGTGCTGGAGAGCTTCTGAGTGATACACTTGAATGGATACACTTTACATCATGATATTTATTCAGGATATTGGATGATAAAGGTGTGGATCACATTTTTTATGTAAATACATAATTAAAGTAGGCGAAGTTT
>JAFFST010045029.1:5748-25851 GCA_022414735.1 Noturus placidus | reverse complement strand
GTCTGTTGGCAGCATATATAGGCTATATTACGAAGGCAAACCTCACACACCATACACACACACACACACACACACACACAGGCCGCAGTGACACACTCCCTCACACACAGCTCGTGTAAATAACATGTAATAAACAGTAGCAATATAAATAATATATTTGATGTGCTAATGATGGTTGAACGTTGGGTTTAAAGGCATCACAAAAGTCCGGCAGCTCTGCAGGAACACACCGAGGATCTGCAGCCGCCATCACAGTGTCCGTTACCAGAAATAAATAAATAAACAAACAGGCATAGACACAGAGAGAGAGAGAGAGAGAGACACAGGGAGAGAGAGAGGGAGAGAGAGAGACACAGGGAGAGAGAGACAGAGAGAGACACACACACAGGGAGAGAGAGTGAGAGAGAGAGACACAGAGAGAGAGAGAGAGAGAGACACAGAGAGAGAGAGAGAGAGAGAGAGAGAGAGAGAGAGAGAGAGACACACACACAGAGAGAGTTGGTGGGATGTGTGTCTCACCTGCGTCGCTTTGTGGAACTGTTTCTTCAGCCCGGCTACAGACATGATGTCCTCTGCCTCACCGTGTGGAGAGAAAACACACACACACACACATACACACACTCTTACACACACACGGTGCTGAGGGAAATGTCCGTTATTCAGTCAGAGAGAGAGAGAGAGAGAGAGAGAGAGAGAGAGAGAGACGCAGAGAGAGAGAGAGACGCACAGAGAGAGAGAAAGAGAGAGAGAGAGAGAGAGAGAGAGAGAGAGAGAGAGAGACACACACAGAGAGAGTTGGTGGGATGTGTGTCTCACCTGCGTCGCTTTGTGGAACTGTTTCTTCAGCCCGGCTACAGACATGATGTCCTCTGCCTCACCGTGTGGAGAGAAAACACACACACACACACATACACACACTCTTACACACACACGGTGCTGAGGGAAATGTCCGTTATTCAGTCAGAGAGAGAGAGAGAGAGAGAGAGAGAGAGAGAGAGAGAGAGAGACACACACAGAGAGAGTTGGTGGGATGTGTGTCTCACCTGCGTCGCTTTGTGGAACTGTTTCTTCAGCCCGGCTACAGACATGATGTCCTCTGCCTCACCGTGTGGAGAGAAAACACACACACACACACATACACACACTCTTACACACACACGGTGCTGAGGGAAATGTCCGTTATTCAGTCAGAGAGAGAGAGAGAGAGAGAGAGAGAGAGAGAGAGAGAGAGAGACACACACAGAGAGAGTTGGTGGGATGTGTGTCTCACCTGCGTCGCTTTGTGGAACTGTTTCTTCAGCCCGGCTACAGACATGATGTCCTCTGCCTCACCGTGTGGAGAGAAAACACACACACACACACATACACACACTCTTACACACACACGGTGCTGAGGGAAATGTCCGTTATTCAGTCAGAGAGAGAGAGAGAGAGAGAGAGAGAGAGAGAGAGAGAGAGAGACCGCTCTGGTTACACTC
Source organism: Noturus placidus (assembly GCA_022414735.1). Taxonomy (NCBI): domain Eukaryota; kingdom Metazoa; phylum Chordata; class Actinopteri; order Siluriformes; family Ictaluridae; genus Noturus; species Noturus placidus. The sequence goes on along the minus strand of JAFFST010045029.1, from coordinate 24,373 downwards.
TGCTCAGCGACGCTCTGTCTCGCGTGCCGTGACGTCACGGGGTGTGTGGCGAGAGCGCGCCCGAAGGCGAGAGCGCGCATCGGACCCAGCGCTGTGCGGAGATTAAAGCTGAACTCCACACTGAGACACATTAAACATGTTTACATTGACATTCCTGTGGTGTGTTCACTGAGTGTGCTGCTAATGTGTTAGATGGTGTTGTGTCGTTATTCCTGTGAGATGTGTGTTGCTCTGACATCACAGGGGTACACTGTTGGAGGTTAATGTTATTGTTATTGCTAGTTTTTGACTTTAACATAATAACAAAGTAAAATGATTGCAAGCACGGAGTAATAACAGTCAGGTGTCGCTGTTTTGTTTCTAGCTCAGCTTTACCAGAGTGATATAATCCAGTGTAGAAACAGTGGAGACGCTGGAATAAGCGCTGGAAACTGGACTAGATGACGATATACGACACAGATACTCGGCTCGGCTAGTATCTTGTGTCTTTTATATGCCTTTTCATCATGCAATAAATCTTAGCGCTGCTCATGATCACATTTTCCCCTTTAAGTCCCAAAAAAAACCTTTCTTCATGGTAAAGTTTAAAAAGCAGACCAGAGAGGTCTCGGACAGTGCGCTTTAATTCCCTCAGTAACAGTTACTGCATTTAGCAAAGAGACTCTTTTTAAACAACACGGGTCTTAATTAGTACAAATCTGTGATTGTGATTAAAAATGTTTATGTGTTCGAAATATTGACATGTTTAAATGCTCAAGGTTTAGCATGATTATTATATGGAATACCATGTGTACATTACTGCCATCCTCATGCTATAAACACTAGACTTCATGGTGCAGAACAGCACTGGTGCAGGACAGGGATGAGTTTCTGTATGTGTGTGTATTTCTACAGAAAGAGTAGCGCCGCTCAGCACCATGGACAGGGACACACACATACATACACACACACACACACACACACACACGCACACACACTCTCTCTCTCACACAGCACTGAGGGAAAAAGCTGATGGACTTGTCCTGTACCACTGTGTGCTACAATTTGACAACTACTATAAATATATACAAAATATAGTTCATAACTTCACGTCATGTTAACATTGCTCCTGTTCTAATTTTATTTATTCCTGACTATTCTCATTATCACACTGCTGTAAAACTTTATCTCCACCATAGGGGATTCCTAAAAGTTGATCGTATCTTATCTTATTTTCTTACCATTTTAATGTAAAGTTCTGTGAAGTAAATGCTATTTCTCATATAAAGATCCTGATATTGAGAAAACTGGGAATTTTATGATTTAATGAGTGAATAATATGTACATAAAAGCACATTGTGCACCACAAGCCCCAAATCTATGAGCCATTGTCTCATGAATAATCACATTTATATAGGTGAACAACAAGGAAAGCCTAAAAACTGTTACGTTTCATGATGAATGTCAAACCTTTTTATAAATGTATTTAGACTGCATTTAAATAAAAACAATCCAAACAGAAAACAGGATTTAGGATTTCTAATATACGATACCAAAAAAAAAAAAAAAAGAAGTAAGGAAAGTAAATGATTGTGCGCAGTTTAAAATGAGAAGGACGCCATATTTCCTTGCTGCGATTATTTACACAGGACGTGAGGCAATGGCGCACGCTTGTGGTTGCCTGCGAGCGGAAGTGACGCCATGCGTTTGTTTCGGAAGCGAAACGGCGTCAGATTTAAACGGACTGTACATTTCAGGTGAGTGTTGATGGGATTATTATTTGTTATAATTTGTTTACCTGGTACACATCGACAGTGGAAAAAACAGCGTTTTATCTTCTCATGGATTCAGTGTTTAAGTGACAGTGTGCAGGAAGACGGATGTTAAACTAATTGTTAAAGTTTGTTCGCTAGCTAAGCGGCTAATGCTAGCAGCAGCTCTATAGCAACCGTAAACAACATCACATCTGATTTAATTTACCATAAAAACTGTTTATTTTTCTATATACGTTTATATTTACAGTTTAGTCTTTACTATAATAATGTCATTAATTAGCTAGCATTTTTATATCTGTCTAAACGTTTTTATCAGGAAAAAAAAATGAAATCTTTAAAACATTCCTCTTACGTCACATGTAGTCATTCAGATGAGACACTTTGCTTTTGGACACAAATGAAAACACCTCCATGGTCAAGTAAGTGTTCACCTTTAACCTTCGGTGTGTTGATTGTAAACAACGTACAGTGGTGTGTGTGTGTGTGTGTGTGTGTTTCAGATGAAGCAGACAGCAGCAGGACGTTGAGATCATGTCTGAGAGTCGGCAGACGCAGCGAGGTGATGATGGAGCTCGTGACAGGAGGAGACGCAGAGGCGGTGGACAGAGTAAAGACTCTCTGCATGCGTCTCGTCCTCACACCGTGACCCGCTCCACTCAGGGGGATCTGCAGGAGATCGGCAGGTCATTGTAATGACTGGAAATAGAAACAGAAACATAAATCACTGCACTGAGCACACTGATGTCATTCTCATTCCAGGCTGAGAGAGGTGATTGGTCAGCTGCACACAGAAGGGCGGGGCTGTAACAAAGAGGAGGAGCTGAGATGGAGGATCAACCAGCTGGAGAAGGACAAGCTTGAGCTCTGCTCCAAGTACAACCAGGAGGTGACGTCCTCAGGAACATGTGACTCATTTACACAACATGATGTATACACGCGTACAAGAACAATTTCTTTTCGCCGTCGTTCCGCTTTGATGTGGGCGGAGCTAGATGGTTTTTTTCTCCCATGTACCTGGGGAAACTTATTTAAACATGAATGCTCATCGCAGTGTTTTGAAAAGATTTGTTTCTGATACTGACAGTTTTACTCTATTTTGTGTGTGTAGGTGTCAGGTTACCAGGCTCAGCTCACTCGCTGTCGTGCCCTGCTGGAGAAAGGAGAGGCTCAGAGACAGACACTGGAATATGAGCTCGCTCTGGTGAAAAGAGATGCAGCAGCTCAGAAAAGTCACTCTGAGGATAAGATGGCCGGCCTGATCACACACAACCAGCAGCTAGAGGGTACTGTGTGTGTTTGTTTGTGTGTATGCCTCAATGTGGAGATGTGTCAGAGGGCCTATAATAGTTTAGCTCTGTTATATGTAGGCCTCGGTGCAGAGCTACATCAGAGGGCCTCTGATCTACAGAGAGCTTTGGAAATCACTCAGCAAGCTCGGTATGATGATGAGCGGAGCCTCCAGTCGGAGCTGCGTGAGAGGGACCATCTGATTCACAGCATTAGCACAGAGAGAGAACTGCTGCAGGAAGAGAACAGACGCCTGGACACACTGTTACAGGTCCCCTGTGTGTATGTGTGTGTGTGAGTGATTGAGAGAGAGATAGAGATTGGGGGTGGGAGGGTTCAATTCAACTAGCTTTTGAATTTCTGTGGGTGTGTGTGTGTCAGGAGCAGAAAGACACACTGCAGGAGCTGAAGGACAGGATGGACAGTGTGCAGAGGGACAGAGAGCGAGATGCTGAAGAGCTCAGAGTGAGGACCGCTGAGCTGAGGAAGAGTATGGAGCGTGAGGAGAGGCTGAAGAAGAAGGTGGAGGTGATAAATCACACACACACAAAAGATTAAGTGCTGCCATATCATTAATGTTCACATAATTTGTAGTAAAGTGTATACAATTTTGTGTGTGTGTAGACAGCCATACAGAGAGTAAAGGCTCTGGAGGAGAGTGTGGAGGCAGAGAGAGCTGCTCACCTGGAGTTCAAGGTCATTCAGGTACTACCATGACACATAGACCACGCCCACTCTTTGAGAGTGATGGATACAGAGGCCACGCCCACTCTTCACTGCACAGTAACAGTTATGCACTTTGTATTCTGTGTGTGTGTGTGTGTGTGTGTAGCTGCGTCTTAGGGATGTTGAAGCGGCTCTGTCAGTAGAGAAGAGGAATCAGGCCGAGGCTGCGTCCAGTCTGGAGCTGCTCAAACACAAGCTTGGAGAAGTGGAGAAAGCACACACACGAGAGAGACAGCGTGCTGACAACACACAACACACACTCAAACTGTAAGGGTCACACAAACACATACACTTACACTGTAAGGGACACACACACATACTCACAAAGGTAACACACCTGTACATGACATGAACTGGGTGCTGTAGTATGATGTTTATTAGCACACACACTGATGTGTATTTCGTGTGTATAGAATGGAGCAAGAGTACCAGTACTCTAAAGCCGATTTGATTGACCAGCTGGAGAAAGCCAAGGCCGCCTCGGCTGATCTGATTGGTCAGATGGAGCGGGAGAAGGCGGAGTCCGCTAAGCTGATTGGTCAGATGGAGCAGGAGAAGGCGGAGTCTGCTAAGCTGATTGGTCAGATGGAGCAGGAGAAGGCGGAGTCCGCTAAGCTGATTGGTCAGTTGGAGCAGGAAAAGACAGAGTCAGCTAAGCTGTCAGTTAGACTGCAGGAACAGGAGAGAGTGCAGATGGAGAGAGGGAAAGAACTCAACCTGGTACATACACTCATCTATTTACAGTCTCTCTCTCTTTCTCTCTCTCTCTCTCTCTCTCTCTTTCTTTCTTTCTCTCTCTCTGTCTCCTTCCCTCCATGGCTTCTAAATCACAGTCTTCACTACGTGTACCAGTCACTGTTTTGGCACAGTATTTTTTACTGTATCATAGCTGTGTATGTATCTGTGTGTGTGTATATGCGTGTGTGTAGGTCCAGAAGAGGCTGGTATTTGTGGAGAAAGCATATGAAGGTCTTCTCAAAGAAATTGAGCAGCTGTTACACCAAAACCAACACCACCTGGGGGCACCACCCATCAACACCACTGGTGTGTGTGTGTGTTTGATATCATGATGTAATAATAGAAGGAAACAGATTACTGAGTGTGTGTGTGTGTGTGTGTTAGGAGATAAACAGAACCCGTCTGCTCTGATAGACATCTTGAGAAGAGAGTTACACCGCTATCACACAGAGGTAAGTTAACAATCACTTAGTTTACAATAATAGTTAATAACAATCACTTGAGAGCTCACCGTGTGTGTGTGTGTAGCTGAAGGACTTGGTGAAGGTGGTTGAAACGCTGAACAAAGAGAATAAAGACAAAGATGAGATTATCGCTGACCTGAGGAGACACATACAGGTGTGTGTGGGTGTGAGGGAGGGGCAAACGATTTTTGCTAAATGTATATCCTGTACTCATTACCTGTGTGTTGTGTGTATGTATGTGTATAGGAATGTGAGGCTCAGTGTGTGTGTGTGAGTGAGGAGGCGGAGCGTCTGCGTGTGTGCGTTGCAGACACAGCAGAGCGAGCGCAGACGGAACTGCAGAGCATCACACAGCGCTGGGAGAAGGAGAGAGAGCAACACACACACTCCAAGACACACATACATACACTCAGACAGGAGCACGACAGGGAGCGCCAGGTACACTCACACACCTGATCAACAAACTGCATACCACAGCTCAGGTACACAAACATACACTTACAAATGCAAACAACATATAAACCTGTATATAAGGAAGGTTATGTTACTGTATAGATATGTGTGTATGTACCTCAGCTGTGATGTGTAGTTTGTTGAGCGTGTGTGTGTGTGTGTGTGTGTAGGAAAAGCTGACCTTCCTGCACACTCTGTACCAGCGGCTCCTCACTGGCTGTGTGTTAGTAGCCCCGCCCCAGAGCATCTTGGGTAGTTTTTCATGGGCGGAGCTTAGTATCATGCTACAAGAGCAGGCAGATGCGCTGACCTCTGACCTCAGCTCAGCCAATCAGAGGGTGAGAGGGTACACATCAGTGCACTGTGGGCGTGTCCCACTAGACACACCCTATTCAGTATATAGGTTATTCTGTGGTGATTGAACATATCAATCAATTTTAATACCTTTTTTTTGTGTCTGTGTGTGTGTGTGTGTGTGTTTGTGTAGGATCTGAAGAGTCGTTTGGATCACACTGAAGAGAGTCTCCGGGTTTCTGAGCGCTCTCACTCCACCCTCCAACAGGAAGTGACTCACCTTCAGGAGCTGGTGCGTGTGTGTCGACGTGACGATGCGTCTCTCCTGGCAGCGTGCGCTATGCTGGCGGGGTGTGTGTGTGCGATGCACGGCCGCGTGCGTGCACTGGTGTGTCAGAAAGCTCTGCTGCAGCAAAGTGTGTGTGACTCTGAGTCTCTCCATCAGAAAGTGAGTGCACTACTGCATGCACTCGGTGACCCTGGGGTCGAAGGACAGAGCAGGGTCAGAGGAGGTGTGTGGAAGTTTAGAGTGCATGTGATTGCTGTGATGGCCGCCCTGCGTCTCCTCACTCTGTACAGAAACACACACACCCTGCTCAGAGTGGGTGGAGGAGTGTGTGTGAGAGAGCTGAGGCTGAGCAACACATACACTGAGGAAGAGCAGAACCAGAGAATGATGAAGATGCTCACATCCTCACAGCTGTGTGTGAACTTACACACCTGCATGCAGGAGGTGCAGACAGAGATTCAGAGAACCGGTGAGACACACACATACACACTTTCCATTCTGGAGACCATCAAATCACATGGACATAACCAGTAACCATATAAACATCAGTACTGTGCATGTGTGTGTGCGCGTATGTGTGTTAGAGCACAGTGTCTTAGCAGCCGCGCGTTCCAGCTTCACTAAGCTGATTGAGATGCTGCTGCCTGAGTCAGAGTCAGGTTGCTATGATGATGTGGGGTCGTTGGCACGGCATCTGGGTCACGGATTGAACAACCTTCGCAAAAGACATCCTCTCCCACTGAGACAAGACACCAACAAGGTAGCACACACACCTACACATATACACACACACACAGATGTACGTGCATAGTTCCATGTTTATTAACTTATCTGTGTGTGTGTGTAGCTCATGGTCTCTGCCCTGCAGCAGCACTTCCTGGTGTTCACTCAGCGTTTACACTCCACTGAGGTGGAGAGGAGAGACCTGAGGATCGAGGTGTCACGCATTAAACGCAGAGAAACACACACTTTTAGTGAGACGAAGGACAGCACACACACAGTGGGTTCAACACACACTCCCATCACACACACACTGTTTTTCAAGCTATAACAATGGAGTATATAAATTTGTGTGTGTGTGTGCGTGTAGTGGTGTGTGCCGGTGCAGCAGTTCCGCAGTGTGTGTGAGGAGTTGAGCTCGGCTCTGCAGAGGGAACAGCAGGCACAGTCTCTCCTGCATGAACAGGCCACACAGCTGCAGGAGCTCGGTGTTACCATGGAGACACATACCTCAGAACAGCTGGAAAAAGACCGCACACTCACTCAGGCTGTAAAGGTGTGCGCGCACACACACACACACACACACACACACACACGCAGGTATTGAGTGGTTCTCACTGCTGGACCAAGTGCTATAGTGCAGGACAAACATTGAAGAACCGTTTGTTTGGTGTTTGTGTGTGTGTGTGTTTAGAGTCTGTCTGATGCGAAGGCAGAGCTAAAGAGGAAAGACCAATCTCTACGGTTGCTAGGGAAACGGCTAAGTCAATCACTGCAAGAGAAACAGGAACTACAGCAGAGCATCAACAGAATGGGAAACACACTGCGCATGGCAGCTAGGTAACATGCGCGCGCGTACACACACACAGTGTAAAGCAAAACTTACTGTGATTTCATATTTAACAGTTGTCTGTGATCACGTGTGTGCATTTGTCTCAGGAGTAAAGAGTGTTTATCGAGCTACATCATGTCAGTGGAATGCAGACTGAGAGAGGTCAGTAATGTTTATACGACTTTTAGCATCTGTATTATTATTAATTTACTGTGACATGACGGAGTACGTTATTTTAATCAGAAGTTTGGGTTTTCCAAATGTCTCCATCATCAAACGTAAAAAAAAAACCCGTCAAAGTCTACACTCACCGTCCACTTTATTAGGAACACCTGTACACCTGCTCTTGTATGCAGTTACCCAAAGTCATGCAGATACAGGTCAAGAGCTTCAGTTAATGTTCACATCAGAGTGATTAGTCTGATCTCCAAAGTGTGACTTAAGCCATGGTGTGGTTGTTGGTGCAAGATGGGCTGGTCTGAGTATTTCAGAAACTGCTGATCTCCTGCTTGGGATTTTCACACACATCAGTCTCCAGAGTTTACACAGAATGGTGCGAACAACTAAAAACGTGTTGAGTTTGTGGGTGGCTGATTGAGAGAGAGGTCCGAGGAGAATGACCAGACTGACTCGAGCTGCCAGGAAGGATATAATAACTCAGAAAAGCATCTCAGCATGCACAGAATATCAAACCTTGAGGTAGATGAGCTACAACAGCAGAAGAGCACATCAGGTTCCTCTCCTGACAGCCAAGAACAGGTAGATGGTGAAAACTGTGATGGATTGACAGGATGAGTGATGTGTGTGTATAAATCACGGAGATGGTCGTGTCTTCACCATGTACACACAGTCCTCACACTAAACACTCCATGTCTACTACACACACCTCATATTAACACACTGATCTCTGTGTGTGTGTGTGTGTGTGTGTGTGAATAACAAACAGCTAAAGGGTCGACTAATTCTCTCTCACTCCACATCCTCACGAGACGACTTCATCCTGCACTTACCCACAATGCACCAGGACACACAGGGCATGGAGCTGGACACTGGAGGAGTGGAGATGAAGGCATGTCAGGTGAGGGAGAGAGTGAGAGACAGAAATGTTGCATCACTTCCTGTTCCTGCATCACTGCTTTATTACTGTATTCAGCACACCTCTGTGTGTGCGTGTGTAGGCTCTGGTGCGCAGTTTTACAGACGTGTACGAGTTAGCGTGCAGTAAGATGGCGTGTCTGGAGAGAGAGATATGCTCATATCAGTCGCACATCACCGCTCTGAAAGCAGAGTTACATGATGCCTGCGTACGAGAGAACCAGTGCTATGTGAGGTTTTTTTTATTATTATTATTATTATTATAGTTGTCTCTGGTTAGGATCCAGTGTTGAATGACAGAATACTCACCCCATGTTTTAGAAGACGAGACTCCTCTATGGCGTCTGTGTTAATGATGACATCACGGTATGTATTAACAGGAGCCCAGTGTGAGTGTGTGTTGATGGTCTCTGTGTTTATCATCAGCTAATCGGATGTACTGACACGCTGGCTCCTCTTTCTGAAGCAAAGGAGAATTGTGGGATACCAGCTCTCGAGGCCACTGGTGTCGCAGAGAAAGATGTCCCCAGAAATATGCACACACTCCAAAATAAGTCCACTGTTCCTCTGAAGAAAAGCAGAAGTGTGAGAAAACCCTTCAAAATCTCCACAAGTGCCTCAAAACCATCAACATGAAAAAAACTCCACTAAAATGCATTTTGTACCAAATTGTACTTTATTGTAGATTTTGCATTTTAGAAAATAAGAGCGTTTGTTTTATAGTAGTCTGTCACTGCTGCTAATGACTGCTAGAAATAAACTATTAAACAGTCAAGACTCTTTCTGTAAAACACATGAATATAAATATACAGAGTTCATAAGGACATTACATATGTTCCTCAGTATAGAACAGCTTCAACTCTGGGATGTTGGTGGACTTTCTCCCATGAACTGCTTGCAACATTTCTATTGGATTAAGGTCAGGACTTTGATTTGGCCATTCCAAAACATTAACTTTTTTCTTCTTTAGCCATTATTTGGTAGAACGACTTGCCTGTTTAGGGTTGTTGTCTTGCTGCTTGACCCACTTTCTCTTCAGATTCAGATCATGGACAGATGTCCTGACATTTTCTTTCAGAATCCGCTGGTATAATTCAGAAATCATTGTTCGATCAAAGATGGCGAGTCATCCTGGTCCAGATGCAGCAAAACTGGTCCAAACCATGACACAACCACCACCATGTTTCATAAGGTTCTTATACTGGAATGCAGTGTTTTCCTTTCTCCAAACATAACGCTTCTCATTTAAACCAAAAAAATTTTTTATATCTCATGCATCTACAAAACATTTTTCCAATAGCGTTCTGGCTTATCCATGTGATCTTTAGCAAGCTGCAGCAATGTTCTTTTTGGAGAGCAGTGGCTTTCTCCTTGCAGCCCTGCCATGCACACCATTGTTGTTTAGTGGTGTCGTGATGGTGAACTCATGAACATTAACATTAGCCAATGTGAGAGAAGCCTTTAGAGGCTTAGAAGTTACCCTGGGTTCCTCTGTGACTTACACGTTTCGCTCTTGGAGTGATGTTTGTTGGTCTCCACTCCTGGGGAGGGGAACAATGGTGTTGAACTTCCTCTATTTGTTCACAATCTGTCTGACTATGGATTGGTGGAGTCGAAACACTTTAGAGATGGTTTTGAAAACTTTTCCAGCCTGATGAGATATAACAACTCTTTGTCTGAAGTCCTCAGAAATCTCCTTTGTTCATGCCATGATACACTTACATGTGTTGTGAATATCAGATTCTGATAGATCCCTGTTGTTCAACTAAAACAGGACGCTCACTCACACCTGATCATCATCCCACTGACTGAAAACACCTGACTCTAATTTCACCTTCAAATTAACAGCTAATCCTAGAGGTGCACATACTTTTACCACTCACACATATGTGGATCATTTTCCACAAAAAAAAAATTACCCAAGTATAATATTTTTTTATCTTGTTTATTTAATCTGGTTCTTTATCTAGTTTTAGGACTGGTGTAAAAATCTGATTATTTTTAGGTCATATTTATGCAGAAATATAGAAAATTCTAAAGGGTTCACAATCACCACTGTGTGTCTGAGAGCAACAAGTGGATGAAATTGAAACCATCAAGCACACGCATACAGAGTTTTGATCCCAAACAGTTTTCCTCTTCTAACCCTGCTATAAAAACAACAGAACCCTTCATAGAATTTGTAATGGTTTTAATGGGAATTTTATCCGTTTTAGTGGAAACTGTAATGGACACTTCTTTTGGTGGCATGTTATGTCTAGTGGATACTATGAAGAAACAATAATGGTATTGGTAATGGTATTTTTATTGGAAATCATTAGAATTTCTTTGATGGTTGCTATTGTTATTTTGCCATTCGCGCATCGCCATCTTGTGTCAGTGTGATGAAGTGCATCCAAAACACAGTCGATAATAAGAAAAATGAAATAAAAAATATATTTATGTAACAAAGAGGAAGGCCATTTCTACGGACGTTATTATTAATAAAAACGAGATAAAGCAAGAATACAAAAACAAACCAATATACCGCAAAGCGATATTTTTGTCCTCTTGAGCTTCCGTACAGTGACATGCGTAACGAGAAGGGTTGCGCATGCGCAGCGACATGTTCAGTACATGGCGTTGTTAGCTGGTTAGCATGTTGTCTTTTTTGTTAACTATATTTTAAAACATGTCTCCAGAGCTGAATGATTTCCTGCTTTAGATTCAGCGGATAAAAATCTGAAACATTCTACATTTTTTTATGACGGAAGTTTAACAGAAACAGTTGCGCACGCGAACAGAATGAATCAGTTTGAGACGTGAGTTAGCATTTAGCTGCGTATTATTATACACATCACTAATGTGCACGCGCTTTATGTACACTACCACGATTATTATTATTATCATCAGTATTATTTATTTTTTGTTTATACAGTTTGAAAGAGGAAGAAGCAGAAGAGAAGATGAATGTGACCGACTCTGAATCTCTGAATAATAACAATAATAACCGGAGAAAGGTGAATATTTTCATTGTATTTACTTCATGCACTTGTGAAAGCATGAAAAGAATTTGTTATTGAAATATTCATTCAGAGCAGAAATGATCCCGATTTGTTCAGTCAGGCGACCAATCAGAAAGCAGAGCAAAACCCACGTCATCAAATAACCTGCGCTCGAGCTGAATTCAGTTTTATACAGAATCACACCGAGAGTCGACTCCGGATTCAACTCGACCCTCTACTGATTCATTCCTCTTTGTGTGTGTGTGTGTGTGTGTGTGTGTGCTCCAGGTGTGTGCTCCAGCTCCAGGTGAACATCCTCTGCAGTATAACTACACGTTCTGGTACTCGCGCCGGACCCCCAGCAGACCAGCAAACACACAGAGCTATGAACAGAACATCCGACAGATCGGCACCGTTGCCTCGGTCAGTGTGTGTATGTGTGTGTGTGTGTGTGTGTGTGTGGTGAGGAACAGACAAAAGCAGCATTAGCATTGCGCACTTGTTTTTGTTAACGGATTAATGTATTTATTTAGCTGTCATTTGTATAAGTGCGTAAATAGTGTGTGTGTGTGTGCACAGGTGGAACAGTTCTGGAAGTTTTACAGTCACTTGGTTCGTCCTGGAGATCTGACGGGTCACAGCGACTTCCACTTGTTCAAAGAGGGAATCAAGCCCATGTGGGAGGTTTGTTTGTATGTGTGTGTACATGTGTGAATGCAAATGCAAATTTTGAGACATTTGGTTCAGTGCCCTGCCCATAGCCTGACCCGTAAGCATGGCCAGCAGAAGCACAGTGACATTTCTGTAGTGATACAGATCTTGTGTGTGTGTATGTGTGTATATAATCTGTGTGACTCCGGTTTCCTGTCCCAGTCCAAAGACATGCATGGTAGGCTGATTTGCGTGTCCGTAGTGTATGAATAGGTGTGTGTATGTGATTGTGCCCTTCGATGGACTGGGTGTCTGTCCAGGGTGTACCCTGCCTTGTGCCCGATGCTGCCTGGGATAGGCTCCAGGTTCCTCCTGACCCTGAAAAGGAGTAAGCGGTAGAAAATGGATGGATGGATAATCTGTGTGTGTGTGTATGTGCTAGGATGAAGCCAATAAGAACGGAGGGAAGTGGATTATTCGGCTGCGTAAGGGTTTGGCGTCGAGGTTCTGGGAGAACATTATCCTGGCGATGTTGGGAGAGCAGTTCATGGTGGGAGAGGAGGTGTGTGGTGTCGTTGTCTCCATTCGCTTTCAGGTCAGAGTTCAGCGCCGCCTCCCTTTTCTGTTTATTGCCAAATAAATTTATAATGTTCTAAACACTCCTCTGTGTGTGTGTGTGATTCAGGAGGACATCTTGTCCATTTGGAATAAAACAGCGAGTGATCAGGTGACGACGTCACGCATCAGAGACACACTACGCCGAGTCCTGAACCTCCCTCCTAACACCATCATGGAGTACAAAACACACAACGACAGCCTCAAGTATGTGTACACTCGCTCACTCACTCACTCACTCACTCAGTATATATTTGACTCTGATCTGGTTGTTTCTCCCTCTCTGTCTCAGGGATAACTCCAGTTTCCGCAACACAAAGATTGCTGTGTGATGACCACACCCACACCCCATCAGGAAGAGGCTCCACCTGTCCACAACATTCCATTCCTGTGAGGGGGAAAAAAAGTTTTTTTTTCCTTTTAATGTAAAATATAATAAATGTGTTTGCTTACAGTTCCGTATGTTCTGAGAATTATTTTAATAACACACAATAAAGCACATAGACACAGGGCACATGTTGGGCAGCAGTGTTCTCAGTGCTACACCTGCTGAGAGAACGTAGATGGAAGTGATGAACACTGAACCTCCACCAGCTCCTCTTCTATTCAACACTTCATCTCTCTTTATTGAGTCAAAAGTCCCATAAGCACTGTGCTGCACTGGGTTCTGCAGCTTTGAAGCAGTCACTGTCACAGTTTCTGGTGTGTGATGTTGCTGGTTTGAGTCTCTGAGCGTTTCCTTAGGTAAGGGTGATGTAGATGAAGGTGAAAAGGTCTATAAAACAAGAGGTTCGCACAAGATCCTGTGGCTCATGTGAATGGGTGTCGCCTCTGTATTGAGAGGTTTCTGGTTTGAACCCCAGCCAGGAGGTGAGTGCAGACGGCTCAGGGGAAGTATGGCCGAAGGGCATGCAATATCTGGGAAGCTACCCTGACCAGAGTAAGAACCTGTGAAGAAAGAGGTTATGGAGCTTAAAGAGAGAGGTTTGATTTAGTTTTGAATAATATAGAGAATGCTGAAAAACCTATCACCCTCACTTTTTCTGGGATTCTCCCACAGCATTTACTCCAACCACCTGTTCCTCACACTGTGAGATTCCACATCACCCATCTTATCCCACCCCCCTCACCAAGTGCTATGACAAGCTGTATTTGAACTAACAGCCTCTGAGCTCAGAGGTAAGGCTTTTACCACAAAGCCACCAAATCCCACACCAACATACAGCTCTCATAGCACCTTTATCTTTTACAGTGACACCTGCAGGCCAAACCCCAGAAAAAAAAAAAAAAATTTCTTTAGCGTCTGAAACTTAGCAAAAAAATGTCCTCATGTTCACCTGCTTTTATTTCCAACAAAATTCTTAACATGTGTAAATATTTGTATTAATATAAAATCATTTTGAACTGAAGATGTTTCAGACGTTTGAGGAACAGAAATTGAATAATAAGTCCCTAAAGTCCCTACTTTATTATTATGGAATAATAATAAAGTGGAGGTTGAAATCAGAAGTAACAGTCACTATGTGGTGCTCTCAAGCTACTTTAAGTACTACAGTTCATCTTGTCCTCATGGACTGCACCAGATTGGTCAGTTCTTGCTGTGAGATGTTAAGTAACCAAGTTCTCCATCATGTCGGGGTGGGGGGAGTCCTCATGTCTCCCTGCAGCAGGTCACACAGGTGAGCAGGAACACTACACATCTTTCTTCTGGTGTTTTTCAGAGTCAGTAGAAAGGTTTTAGTGTCCTAAGATATTGTAACTGTGACATTATTCACCTTTCGCCTGTAAACTGTTAGTGTCTTAAGGTCTGTTCCACAAGTGCATGTTCAATAATTGTTTATGGTTCACTGAACAAGCATAAAATACATTGTTTAAACCCTTTCCAATAAAGATCTGTAAAGCTTATTCTGATTTTACTAAATGATCTTTAAAATACAGTCTCCTGAAAAAGGGATGTTTCTTTTTTTGAATTTATATTATTTAAAATAATGTATAAAACATGACGGTGAAACACACAACTAGAATCAATGCTTCCTCCATCTTGGATTTTCTCAATTTGCTCTTCCATAGTTCAGAAGTCAGGGTGCTGATCAGGGAGAAGGACATTTTAAGGGCTGTCTCAATCGCTAAATGCTTCCGGTGCATTGGAACATTCACTCCCTAAAAAATCCCACAATGCATCCCAAAAATCAGGGACCGCCGATGCTCAGTATGTTCCCTTACTGAAAATAACGCCATGTTTTCTGAAGCCTCTCAGCTCAGAATAAAATTCTGGACAAATTCAGCCAAATTTTTTTCTACAAACAAACAGCTTGCGATTTTTAACTTTATTTGACGTTAGTGCCGTAACTCATGTACACCACATATGTATTCATCATCTAGGGAGCTTCTCGACACATGGCGGAAGTCAAGGGAACGAAAAGTGTTGTGACCGACATTGACACAGTCACTGTACACAAACTCAAGAGGACAAAAAAATTCAGTGAACTCAGTTTGCGTTTGTATCGATTTCCATCATTTATCTCGTTTTTATTAGTAATAACGTCGGTAGAAATTTAAAACGTCCGTTTTATTATATAGTTATATCATTTATTACCTTGTTCTGATGATCGGCTGTTTTGGATGCACTTCCTCACACTGACACCAGATAGCGCTGCGCGAATGGAGAAACAAGGAGAAATCTTTGGGATCAAAACTCGAACTATCCCAGTTACACTGTGTGTGTATGGGGGTCGTCCATATATTACGTCATCAAATTTTCAGCCATTTTAAACCCCCCCTCCCCCCATGTCATC
The DNA here is from genome assembly GCA_022414735.1 of Noturus placidus. NCBI lineage: Eukaryota > Metazoa > Chordata > Actinopteri > Siluriformes > Ictaluridae > Noturus > Noturus placidus. The sequence goes on along the minus strand of JAFFST010045029.1, from coordinate 8,676 downwards.
TAACGTCATCAGGCACATTACCCCCACCCCCAATGATGACGTCATCATTTTAGATGTACACTTTTACTTTTAGGGGGTCTGGGGCTGCCATGTGTGATCGGAATTATCTCCTAATATTTTGTACTTTGTTACAATACCACGAAAATATTGACGTCACACGCACATCCTGTGGCGTAAGGATGTGCGTGTGACGTCAGTATTTCTGTTTGGTTGTTTGTTATTTTGGCAATTTGCAAATATTTCAGTAAGTAAATAAGTAAATGATCGACGTGATAGAGGTGACACTAAACAAGGGGAAGATGCAAATTCATTGATGACGTAATCACGTCCGTGAACCCCCCCCCCGTCATCATCAGACGTCATCATACCCTTCACCCCCCCTCCCTCCCTCCTTGATGACGTAATATATGGACGACCCCATGTGTGTGTAATTGATCCTAATTCTTCTTTTCAGAGGACGGTGAGGAATGAATGCTCAGAGACACCAAGAGAGAGAGAAATTCACATGACTCACCTTTGTGAATTTTGAACGTGTTTTTTAGACACTTCACCGTGTTGGTTCAGATGTACTGCCCGCACGCTACAGTAACTGACACGTCCTCTACAGTAACTGACACATACCCCACAGTAACCAACATGCCTCTACAGTAACCGACACATCCTCCACAGTAACCGACACGTCCGCTACAGTAACCGACACATCATCTACAGTAACCGACACGCCTCTACAGTAACCGTCACGAATCTAAAGGAGTTTGAAGCGTGCAGAAAAGATTGTGGCCGACCCCTCTCACCCCGGACATTGTATATTTGAGTCACTCCCATCTGGTAGGAGGCTGAGGGCCATCAGGACCAAAACCTCACGCCACAGGAATAGCTTTTTCCCGTCCGCCACTAGCCTTATTAATAAGGCCCGGAATCCACTCGAACTCAGTCCACATTCCAATCACTGACTTTCATGCGACTGTTCCTTCTTTTCTAAGTCTATTTATGTCTATATTATTTTGTAATTATACATACTGTGTACATACTATACATACTGTGTACATACTATTCCATTTCTTCATTTAGTCTATATATGTCTATTTTTTTTGTTATTTATACATACTGTGTAGTATTATTCCACTTAGTAAATGTGTGACGTGCACCAACAACACCACAACAAATTCCTTGTATGTGCTAAAAACTGTACTTGGCAATAAAACCCTTTCTGATTCTACAGTAACACTAACAGTCCTCTACAGCAACCGACATGTCCTCTACAGTAACAGGCACGCCTCCACAGTAACAGACACGTCTTCTACAGTAACCGACACGCCTCCACAGCAACCGACACATCCTCTACAGCAACTGACACGCACCTACAGTAACTGACACGCCTCCACAGCAACCGACACAAATTTACAGTAACCAACACGTCCTCTACAGCAACTGACATGTCCCCTGCAGTAACTGACACGCCTCCACAGCAACCGACACGCCTCCACAGCAACCGAAACGCCTCTACAGTAACCGACAAGTCCTATACAGTAACCAACACGCATCTACTGTAACAGACACGCCTCTACAGTAACAGACACGTCCTCCACAGTAGCCGACACGCCTATACAGTACCAGACACATCCTCTACAGTAAGCGACATGCCTCTACATCAACCAACACGCCCTCCACAGTAACAGACACATCCTCTACAGTAACCGACACGCATCTACAGTAACAGACACTAATCAACAGTAACAGACACGTCCTCCACAGTAACAGACACGTCCTCTACAGTAACCAACACGCATCTACAGTAACTGACACGTCTTCTACAAAAACAGACACGCCTCTTCAGTAACCGACACGTCCTCCACAGTAACCGACACGCATCCACAGTAACCGACATGTCATCTACAGTAACAGACACGTCCTCCACAGTAACTGACACACCTCTACAGTAACAGACACGTTCTCCACAGTAACCGACATGCATCCACAGTAACCAACATGGCACCTACAGCAACAGACACGTCCTCCACAGTAACCGACACGTCAGCTACAGTAACCGACACGCCTCTACAGTAACCGACACAAATCTACAGTAACCAACACATCTTCTACAGCAACTGACATGCCCCGACAGTAACCGACATGTCCTCCACACCAACCGACACGCACCTACAGTAACCGCCACGCCTCTACAGTAACCGACACAAATATACAGCAACCAACACGTCATCTACAGCAACTGACATGTCCCCCACAGTAACAGACACGCCTCCACAGTAACAGACACATCTTCTACAGCAACTGACATGCCCCGACAGTAACCGACATGTCCTCCACACCAACCGACACGCACCTACAGCAACCGCCACGCCGCCACAGCAACCGACAGTCATCTACAGCAACCGACACGCATCTACAGTAACTGACACGCCTTCCACAGTAACAGACATGCCTCCACAGTAACAGACACGCCCTCCACAGCAACCGACGCACCTCTACAGTAACAGACACGTCCCCCACAGCAACCGACACACCTATACAGCAACAGACACATCCTCTACAGCAATGGACATGCTTCCACAGCAACCGACACGTCCTCCACAGTAACCAACACGCCCGCTACAGTAACAGACACATCCTCTACAGCAACCAACACGCCTCTACAGTAACAGACACGCACTGTACAGTAACAGACACGCCTCTACAGTAACAGACACTCTTCTACTGTAACACAGTATAACTCCAACTCATCCAAAATCCATACATACTGTGTGTAATTTTTAATAAACATCACTAACACATGACCTGGTGATATTGTTCCTCTCTGGCAGAATACAGACACATTCTTACATAACAATGACCAATAACGCAAGCAACATTTAACACATTTTAAGTGTAATGACAGTTTCTCCATTTTAACTCTCTGATCTCATCCAC
>JAFFST010045028.1:0-15719 GCA_022414735.1 Noturus placidus | reverse complement strand
GGGTGGGAGGGGCTGTTGTTGGGTAAAAAAAAAATATTGATTCTGTATTGATATATTTTGTTGTACTCTGAAAAGTGTATAAGGATCAATAAAAAAGTATAAATCAAAAAAAAAGAGAAATTCTTATACATTGTTTATTTGGTAAATTAAGGGTTACAATATTAAGCAGAGAGAACAAAATGCAGTGAGACAAACAAGGACATTCTTCTTTGAACTATTTTGAAATTCCAAGCTACTCATCTATTACCATTAGTATAGACTTTAACATCAGTGAGGGGAAATGCCATTTGGGATGCTTTCTTCAGTTCTGTTCATTGACCACTGAGCTACAGGTCAGTGGAGGCATGTCTAAACTCCTTGATGTCAGCAGATTCTCTGTTCTATCATTTTTGACATATTGCTCTGTTTGGGCTTCATAGATTTGAAGTCTGACCACAACCTTCCTCTATTGCTCATTGCTGATCAAGAATAGTCCCATTCCACATATTGATGGAATGTGGTTGGAAAAATTTTATAGATGCAAGGGCAAGCAGGCACTATGATTGTTTGGGGCAAGAAGGAACACTTTGGAATAATTTCACACTACACAACTGGACTGGGTCTGTTGATTTAAATGTGTTGTATTTATAATAGATAGATAGATAGATAGATAGATAGATAGATAGATAGATAGATAGATAGATAGATAGATAGATAGATAGATAGACAGGTTGATAGATACAAAGATAGATACAAGGTTTATCACTTAAATAACGGTGTTCGTTTTTCCAGAAAATAAATTCAGTAAAACTGTAATGATACATGACATCTACATAGTCTACTAATGAAAACTGACTTAATGTCCCATCCATCCATCTTCTACCGCTTACTCCTTCTTCAGGGTCACAGGGAAACCTGGAGCCTATCCCAGGAAGCATCAGGAACAAGGTGGGGTACATTAATCTGCATTAATGGTGCCTTCACAGATGTGCAAGTTCCCCATGCCTTTGGCACTAACACACCGCCATACCATGATAGACGCTGGCTTTTGGACCTGACAGCTTGGATGGTCCATTTCCTCTTTGGCCTGGAGAACCTGATGGCTGTTTTGTCCAAAAATAATTTTAAATGTTGACTTGTCGGTCAACAAAACACAATTTCACTCTGCTACAGTCCATGTCAGATGAGACTGAGCCCAGAAAGGTCGGCTGCACTTCTGGACAGTGTTGATGTATGGCTTCTGCTTTGCATAGTAAAGCCTTAACTTGCATCTGTGGATACAGCGACGAATGGTGTTGTTTGACAAAGGTTTATCAAAGTATTCCTGAGCCCATGTCAGGATATCTATTACAGACTCATGACAGTTTTTAAGACAGTGATGTCTGTGGTATCGGAGATCATGTGCATTCAGAACTGTTTTTTGGCCTCGTTCTTTACGCACCGAGATTTGACCGGATTCTTTGAATCTTTTAATTATATTGTACACCGTAGTAGGTGAAATGCCCAAAATCCTACCAATTTGTCTTTGGGGAATGTTGTTCTCAAAGTGTTGGATTATTCACTTATGCATCTGTTAGCAGATTGGCGAGCCATGACCCATCCTTCATCTTGAAGGACTAGGCCTTTTTGGAGGCTCCTTATATACTATGATTAACGATTGCCTCACCTATTTCACATCACCTTCTCATTTCAACTTGTCACATCACTATTAGTCCTAAATTTCCCCTGTCCCATGATTGGAATGTGTTGCATGCATCAATTTCAATTAAACATTTATCTTCGAAAAACTATGCATTTGATTAGGTAAAACATCAGATACCTTGCCTTTCTACATATTTTTGTTTAAATACAAGTCAAAGTGCATTTACAAATCACTCCTCTTTGTTTTTAGCAGCATTTTACATACTGTCCTGACTTTTTCGGAATTGGGGTTGTAGATTATGTAGTAAAAGTATGTGTCTGTAACACTTATATAATGACCATATTCATAATGACCTATGAAGACATTCACAAAATGTTGTGCATACACATTGTTATGAATATTTATGAAAATTCATTATATTTCAGTAATGTTTAATCCTTTAGTGCATAGTGGACAGTACAGTGGACTGCTATTCAAAAGGTATTTTCTGGGTATTGCAAGGATTTCAGTAGAATCAATGCATAACAGCCACTAGAGTGGACACTAATTCTTTGTTTGAACGCATGCAGTCCACTGGAGGAGACACTTCAATAACTTTTTGAAAAATGTATGTAAAATGAAGGTAAAATATTTTTTTATGCCTAAAGAAGAATAAAAACATACATAATATATTACGTATATCATCAATCCCAGAGAAATTCAAAATGCCTGACGTAACACTGCCTCGGGTAAAGTCAATTGAATTTGTGAGTTTTTTATTGTTGTTGGGTTTTGTTTTGTTTTTTTTTGGTTTTTTAAGTTATTAAATACACAGAATTTCTAATATTCTGATTGATTTCTCAGAAATTTATTCTCCACCGACAGAGGATGGATGTGGAATTAATTGTAAGAGATAATGGCATGCAAAATACCTCATATTATGTTTAATTCATGGCACCTACATAGCCAGGACCCCCATCCAATTGCTTTTAAATGTTCTTTGAGCAGTTTTGTGGTGCAGTTTCCACAGTGCTGCCATACTTCCATCTTGAATGTCTGCCACATATGCTCAACGTCTTGTTTGGGGGCTCTGCTATTATGATCCATCAGATGGCTTTCACGCCATATGGTATGATGCTGAAATCCAGCATATGTTAAGGGCTGCTGATAGGCCTGCCATTCATCAGTGAAAATGTTCAATGTGCTTCATACATGCTAAATTATGGTTGGCAGAAGATCTTATTTTGAATGACCTTTCACCACCTTTACAATCAATATCCTTGACCTTGACTTTACTTTGAGTAAAAACACAACCCACTTTTTTGTGTGATGGTTCAAAATGTCAAATAATAGCACAAAATTTTACATTGTACTGTAACTGTGAAGTGCATGAAGAGATAGGATTCAAGTACACTAGTATAGTGTATCATCGAACACCATAGCAGGGGTCCGAACACACACGTAAATTCGTGAACTGCACCTGTGAACTGCACCATCAGCCTCTATTATCTGAAGCGAAGACGCAATTCACAGACATGACCCAGTATGACAAAGATACTCAACGTCTCGTTCCCTTCTCAGGGAACAGGGTTACATGTGTAACCCAGACGTTTCCTTACAAAGGAAACTCAACGTTGCGTGAGCTCCACTCTGTGGAAATGAAAATATCCACTATGTCATACTGAGCAAGACACTCGAGCCCAGGGTGGAATGTATATCCAGGCTTTAATATCGAATGAATGTGTATGGTGTAGACCACCCCGCTGCAGCCCACACATCCTGCAAGGGTACCCCTTTTGAACAAAGCCTGTGAAGAGGTGACCCCCATAGTGGAATGAGCCCTTATGCCCAGAGGCGTAGCAAGACCTCATAAGCAATAGAGATTGCGTCCACTATCCAATTATAGATGTGCTGCTTAGACACAGCATCACCTCTACTGTCAAAGCAGACCAGCAGCTGCGCCGACTTATGCCACTGGCTGGAGTGGTGGCCGTAAGTACAGATAGACCTTACTGGACATAGTAGGTGCAATCTCTCTTGTTTCATTGTGAGGAATGGAGGAGAACAGAAAGCCTGCAACATTACTGGCTGGGCAGCAGATGTTGGCACTTTAGGAATATAATCCGGCCTAGGATATAGGAAGGCCTGGGCAAATCCATGGGCAAAGACGTGGCAGGAAGGGGCAACAGAGAGAGCTTGTAGATCTCCTACTCGCTTGAGAGATGCCAATGTCAGCAGAAGAGCTACCTTTAAAGTCCGAAGCTTCTCTGAGGCTGATAAACTTTCCAGGACCACAGAAAGGTATGAGTGGTCTGCAGATGGGCTTCAGCTGCCTGACACCATGCATAAACCTTGAAGTTAGAGGATGTTGCCCCACAGAGGCTACATCAGTTGGGGTGTGGTTGACCAAAATGGCAGTCAAAGGAGCCAACCCTGTAAAAGGAGCCAACCCTGCTGACAAAATCAGCAGTTAGTAAGATCTCCAGGACTGTAGCTATTGCGCAGTTCACTGGGTCTAGCTGATGTTCCTCACACCACAAGACAAAAAGTCGCCACTTGAGCATATACAATTTCCTTGTGGATGGTGCTCTTGCTCTCAACATTGTCTCTACAACAATTATTATAACTGGATATTATCACTGAGAACTGTATTCGTGCTGCCCAATAAGGTGCTACTAACAGCAGATGTAGTCAGTCTTGGCGTGTTTTCACTAGAACTTGTGGGAGCAAAGTGATCATAGGGAAAATGTACAGATGTGACCTCGACCACACGTGCACCAGGGTGTCCCAATGGTGTGGGAAGAGTGAGGGTGATGCACAGTAGGCAGTGTGTTTTCTCCTCAGAGGCGAACACATCTACTTTTGCTTATCCGGACCTCCACCATATGGACTCCACCACTTGTGAATGGAGCCTCCACTCCCTGGGTCTCAGCCCCTAACTCAACAGGATGTGTGCCCCACATTCCAGTTGCCCAGAATGTAAATTGCACCCACTGACAAACATATTTTTTTCCCTCTGACAAGAGAAGAATTAGTTGTACCTGCCTGAACATCAGGCGCAGATGTAACAGATGTAACGCAGATGGTTGATATATTACACCATTGCTGTGTTGTGTCACAACTAACACATGGTGACCTTTCAATTAAGGAAGAAAGCATTTCAGTGCTATAAATACGGTCCACATTTCATGGCGATTTATATTCCACTCCATATGAGGGCCACTCCAAAGACTGTGAGCTGGACAGTCATGTAAGACTGTGCCCCATCTCGTGAGGGAGTTGTCTGTCATTACCATCTTGTGATAAGGAGATGCCCCTAGAGTGTGACCCAGGGCTAGAAACAAAGGAGACCTCCAAATTCTCAGAGCACGTAGGCATCGCTGTGTGACACAATATTACTTTTAGAGGTTTCATCCTCTGATGAAACCCCTGACTTTTCAGCCACCACTGAAACAGTCTCCTGTGCAGTAGGCCCAACTGTATGCCATTGGCTGCTGCTGCCGTAAGCCCCAACAGTCTCTTGTAGAGACTGGAGGGGGTGCTCAGATCCAGATTTATCTTGCTCAATGTTCATAGGATTGACCCTATGCATTTTGGGGATAGAAACACCCTCATCGTAGTAGAATCCTTATAACCTCTAGAAAAGTTGTCCTCTGCACTGGAGAAAGCATACTTTTCTTGAGGTTCAACCTGAGCCCCAAGCTTTTCATGTGGGTGAGAACAACATATCAATGTTTAATCGCCAGTTCCCTGTTCGTCCAGGTAGTTTAGTACACAGATGCCCAGGAGTCGCACTGGAGCCAGAACAACATTGATGCACTTTGTTAAGGTGCGAGGGGATAAAGCTAGCCAGAAGGGAAGAACCCAACATTACTATACATTTCCTCTAAACCTCATGGAATGGGGTACATGTTCTATGCCCCCTTTGTCCAAGAGGGATGCTACTTCCTGTGCTAACGTTGGGCTCTGCTCTGTGCTGACTAATGTGTTGAGCACACCTCTTAACCAGGGGGTCGAGCTATGAACTGGTCCTGGTAACCTTTTCTATGTTAGACAGAACCCATGGAGAAAAAATTGTCAATAGTTTCCATACTGCCAGATGGTCTTTCAGTGATGTTAATTTTTCCACATTCTATTTCAGGGAACGCATCAGATTTTCATTGCCATGTAACATCTTGCTGACCAGAGAACACTAAAAACTTGGCACAGCCTTGGCTAGGGGAGGCCCTACAGCAGTATTCGGGGCTAACTGCCCTAACAACCTCATGTCCGCTGATATGACCCCTCTGCGGCCCCTCAGGACCACTCCTTCTTTGTCTGCTCGGCCTTTATGATCACTCTCAGACCGGGGGGGGGGGGGGTTGCTACACTCACCTTCTGTGCCTCCCAGGTGAGCTCAACACAATGGGTAAGGAACTGGCTGAATGCCGCCATATGTCAAGCTCACTCAGCAGGACTGCTTTTGGTTTGGTCTGCCATTGTATACAGTGACCCACAAGAAATAGCCACTACTGCATAGGCCTTGGCCACTAATGCCGAGGTGGCCTTGTATAATTTGGCTGCCTCCACCTCCTCCTCCTACTCTACCTTTGGCATAGCTAAATAGCCATGATGTTCATTCCTCATTATGGATGAATACTGCGACATTGTGGGGTTATAAATGCGGCTTTTGTATGGTTTTCCCCTGAAGTGTGATATTTTGTCATGCACTTCATGAAAAAGGGGCGTTTTCTGCAGTTTGCGGGGAGATTTATTTTCACTGCGGAGAAAAATGCTCATCCAGTAATCACTCAAGCAGCTCTTTATATGGTTGAGAGCTGCTATCTCTTTTTGGCACACCCTTCTGGCACCTCGAGTCAGAGTGGAAAATGTTATTATTTAAAAAAAAAAGATATAATTTTTATAATTAGCGGAAGGACACGACCCTAGCTCTAAAATACGGTGGAGAGCCTAGCCCGGAAGACAGAGCAAGAGATAGAGTAGTACTCATCTCTGGCTCCTCTTCCAGATCCATACGAGATCCCCAGGACCTGAGCAGTGTGGTTGTCCTGGCAGTGTGGCCGGCCCAGATCCCCGAGGCTCTGAAATGTGCACAGTCAGACCTCTTGAGGGCTGCCCTGGTGTGCTCCATCTCAAGACACTTCACACAGAAACTGTGTCCGTCTGTCCCCATGATAAAATGGGAGCAAGGCGTAACACACTTCCTGAAATCTCTTTCACTCATAGTTTTCCATTTTTTATTTTTTAAGGGGACAAAAATGAAATAGATTTTCTTTCTTTTTTTTGAAATGATAGAGAGGAAATGAAGAGTCATTTTGCGAGTATTACACAAATGATGACATGCAGTCTCACTGAAGAAAATGGTGGCATCGTTCACAGGTGCCGATTTTATATCACGTGACATGCTTATTTGCCACATCACCTGATCATGGCAGGCCTATAAATGGCATGATGTTACACAAACTTCAGATGCTGGTTATGCGTGAGGGTGCTTCCCACAGCATGTAGCTCACGCAAAATTTGGTTCCATTTGAAAGTGAATAAATTCTGATCAAAACCAGGAAACACAGAAACTAGGAAACATAGCTAAGATCTTAATCAATATAAAAGCATGGTAAGACTTTGCATCAAGACAAAGACAAAGAAGGTCATAAATAGACGAATGAAGTGCTAAACTGAGAACATGTGAAAACAATCAAGAAATGAAGCAATGACAATACATGGGTGGAGATCAGACTAGCACCATAATAATGCACATGGTCAGACCCAATCACCTAACATAAACATAACTTGATCTTAAAAGAAAATATGAATGTACTGCTCATCTGGCTTGGAGACGGTGCACACTGAGGGAGGAAATGTGTAACAAAAACGTTTTATTATTACTGTCTGTTATATCAACACAAAGCTTAAATTATTTATTAAAATACAAGCTTAAATTATTCTGAGGCTACAAAATAAACAATGTATGATTTTATGCATCTTCTATTTGTACCGGATATTTATGAACTGTACATGTACTATAAATAGTATTTATATTACATAACTATTCATAGTTGATAGGTGTCACGATTCCCCCTGTTGGCCAGCCGTACCATGGCTGGATCTGGCGGCCTCTGGTGGCCGAACACTGGCAGTGACCATCCTCAGTGTGCCGGTGGACTCCATTTCCCAGCAGCCACTGCTGGTCACGTGGGTTCACTCAGGGTCACGTGGATTCTGACACCTGTGCCTTGTTTTTGTTAACAAACACTGGGGTTGTGTATATATATAGTGCTAGTAGAGCACAGAGTTTTTGTCTTTCGTTGTGTGTGTGAATAGATTTAGACGCCTGTCACAGTGCTTAGATAATTAGCCGGAGAAGTAGGCTTTGTTCCTCGTTCATGTGCCTGAGAAGCAGGTTTTTGTTTTCATGTTTTCTTAGCTGAAGTATTTTTGTTCCTAGTACTTTTTCTGAGTTTTGTGCTGGCATTTGTATTATTTTGTGTGGATCTAAAGTTTCATTTAATAAATCAGCGTAAAGCCAGTCTGCGCCTGTTTCCGCTTCATTCAACCAACGTGACAATAGGCAATAATCACACACATCCCAAAACATTCATCACAAAACTATTATGTCCACTGACCATCATGTTGCCTTGTCATTTTAGTTTATAAATAACTTCCATACATCCCTTGAGATATGGAATATGTTTTCATATATTTTAGTGTTTGCTTCTAGATTTATAGTATCATATCTAAAACAGATTCTGTCAAGATGTACACATTTTTGTCACTGACTGATTGTCAGGAATCAGAGAAGGAACTCTGACTACAGTTCCTAGCAACCACTGCATCAATGTCACATGACCACCTGCACATGATTCATATTTCTGTTAACAAGCACTCCTGTGTGTATATAGCCACTGTTTGCACTTATAAAATCTGCACTTGCATCCGTCTCAAGATTCCTATAATGACAGAACTTAAGACCTTATCATGGATGCAGCAGATTTTGTCAGGGTCCAAGAGGCCTTGTACAAGAGGGAGAAGCCGGAATTGGAGCCTTCCATCCAGGTTGGAACCATCTCCCACCCTCCCTCCCATCCAGCATGCCGAGTCTGAAGAGAACTTAATTCAGCCTCCTTGCTCGTTTGAGAACGCTGCTCAGCATTGCTGGTCGGCTGAGGACGCCGCCCCGTCACCTTTATTTGCTGAATACGTTGCTCCGTCCTGGCATAGGAAAGTGCTCCGCTCTGTTTTCCTGCTCCGCTACGAATACCGCTGTGCTTTCCTGCTCCGACGAGGGCATCACGCTGCTGGTTGGCTCCGCTAAGGACGTTGCTCCACTGTTCTACTCCGCTGAGGGCGTCTCTCCTCTTTCCGGCTCCGCTGAGGACATTGATCTGCTTTCCTGCTTGGCTGAGGAAGTCGCTCCATTTTCCTGCTCGGCTAAGGGTGTCGCTCTACTTTCCTGTTTGGCTGAGGTCGGTGTGCTACCATCCTGCTTCGCTGAGGACGTCTTTCTGCCTCCGTGTTCTGGAGAAGATGTCGCACCTTTTCTTTGCTTCATACTGTATGTCGCTCCTCCTTCCTGCTCCACGGAGGGAATCCTTCCCCCTTGTGCCTCGTGGAGAGCCTCGCTCCCCTCTCTGGCCTTGTGAAAAAGTTTGAGCTTCCCTCTGGCCTTGCGGAGAACTTTGCTCCCCCCGCAGAACTTACAGCGAGCAGCACTCTCCCTTCTAGCATCAATGGGAATGGTGCTTCCCTCTCAAGCTCCGCCTTGAGCTTTGTTCCTCCCGCTGGCTGTGCAGTAGCCATCACTCCGCATTCAAGCCAGGCCAGGGATATCAGGCCCAAGTCTGCAGACACAGACAACCAGGTTATGCTCATGGCCAAGTCCGCTGACACGGACATCCAAGTTCTGCTCACGCCGGAGTCTGCTGATATGGCCGACCAAGTTCTGCCTTCCTGCCCAGCTGAGAGCGTCGTTCTGCTTTCCTTCCCTGCAGATGATGTCACTCTGCTTTCCTACCCTGCTGAGGACATCACTCTGCTTTCCTGCCCTGCTGAGGACGTCACTGTATTTGCCTGTCCTTCTGAGGACAGCTTGCCCAGAGGGCCAGGACCGCCAGAGGGAGGGAGTGTATGTTGGGCTCTGGGAGAAGCTATCTGTGGGGTGGCTTCTGTCATGAATAAAAAAAGGAACTCTGACCACAGTTCCCAGCAGCCACTCATCAATGTCACATGACCACCTTCACCTGATTCACTTTTCTGTTAACAAGCACTCATGTATACAACCACTGTTTGCACTTCATGTCTTGTCTTACGTTTGTCTTTCCTTGCTCTTGTCTCTGTTGCCGTGTTGTGTTCTTTAGTTTGTTTAATCTTGGCCACTGTGTTTTTTATGTTTATTTTGATTGTTATTAAAACTTCAAAAATCTGCACTTGCATCTGTGTCGAACTTCCTATCATGACACTGATAAAGTTACCTTACTTAGTGTTCTGTTGTTGCATGCTACTGTACCGTATGTGTGTACTGCATATTCATCTGTTAAACAGCAAAAAATCATGCAAACTAAGAAGCAAACCACATGAGTATCATAGATTGCTGCAAGTTAGTGTATTTAGGCATTATAAATAACCCACAATACTCAATTTTACAAATTTACACAAACCCATAGAACGAACAGCCTCTGGGACTTCAAAAATATCAGTATACTTCTTATAGAAGTTATTTTTGCATAATAATGTCTGTTGTTACAAAAGCTGTGACTGCATTCACCTGAAATTGAATATCTATCACAGCTGAGTGGAATTTTGTGTGTATATGGCACATTATTTGGTGGGTGGCACATTGCTTTTTAAGAATGTGTATTTGGCACTTTTTAAGAACGTATACTTCACTTGTATCGATCATCTCTAGCCACAGATCTTAGCTGCATGGATTTTTTTGCTAGAACATGCCATATGATTTCTCACTGTACCCCATCTCTGCATTCTCCTATGTTGCCTTAGAGTGTCTTAATGTCGTATTATCCACCATATTTCAGTCCACAATAGACTCATGAGACTCAGGAGAATAACCTATATTCCACAACACACACTGGTTTTGAGTGGTTCTAAGTGTATTTTCATCAATCAGAAGTCATTTAGTGTCAGGTGAAATATTGGATGTGAAATAAAAATATCCAACATATCTGTTCTCAGAACACTAACAGGGTCACGGATTTGTATAGGGGATGGATGCAAGTGCAGATTCAGTTTACTGATAGTAACAAAATGCAAAACATAGAGAAACTAAATGACGGCAAGCAACGTCCTAACCGGAGCAAGAGGGGTTGAGTGACACACCACAAAGCAAGGGGAAGGTGTGATGTCTTCAGTGGAGCAAGGAGGTGGAATGGCGTCCTAGGCCAATCAGGGAAGTGGAGTGATTTATGTAGTGAAGAACGGAGGCAGAGTGATATCCTCAGTGGAGGCAGAGCAAGGGCCAGGTGGCATAGTGAGGTCTGAAGCAGAGAGCAGGGGGTCAGAGTGATGCCTATTGTGAGGCCATGAGCCATAATGGATTCTTCCATTGGGGGAGGGGGGTGGCTGTGAATAGGTATAGAGGCACATCCTCCGATGAGCAATGAGGCAACGACTCCTCAGTGGGTCAGGGATGGTGAGATTCAGTACCAGCCCTGTTGGGAGCCCCCTCATCAAAAAACTTCCTAAGGGCTTCAAGCCATTCCCCATATATATACAGGGTTAGGAGGGTTACTTTAACAAATTAGTTATATTTTAATTATTATTATTATTAATGTAGTCTGATTACTTACTTCAAGGTCACATACAGTATCTCACAAAAGTGAGTACACCCCTCACATTTTTGTAAATATTTGATTATAACTTTTCATGTGACAACACTGAAGAAATGACACTTTGCTACAATGTAAAGTAGTGAGTGTACAGCTTGTGTAACAATGTAAATTTACTGTCCCCTCAAAATAACTCAACACACAGCCATTAATGTTTAAACTGCTCGCAACAAAAGTGAGTACACCCCTAAGTGAAAATGTCCAAATTAAGCCCAATTAGCCATTTTCCCTCCCCGGTGTCATGTGACCTGTTAGTGTAACAAGGTCTCAGGTGTGAATGGAGAGCACATGTGTTAAATTTGGTGTCATCACTCTCACACTCCTTATACTGGTCACTGGAAGTTCACCATGGCACCTCATGGCAAAGAACTCTCTGAGGATCTGAAAAAGACTCAGAACAGGCCTCGCCATGGTCGACCGAAGAAGTTGAGTGCACGTGCTCAACATCATATCCAGAGGTTGTCTTTGGGGAAATAGACATATGAGTGCTGCCAGCATTGCTGCAAAGGTTGAAGGTGTGGGGGGTCAGCCTGTCAATGCTCAGACCATACGCCGCACACTGCATCAAATTTGTCTGCATGGCTGTCGTCCCAGAAGGAGGCCTCTTCTAAAGATGATGCACAAGAAAGTCTGCAAACAGTTTTCTGAAGACAAGCAGACTAAGGACATGGATTAGTGGAATCATGTCCAGTGGTCTGATGAGACCATGATAAACTTATTTGGTTCAGATGGTGTCAAGCATGTGTGGCGGCAACCAGGTGAGGAGTACAAAGACAAGTGTGTCTTGCCTAGATTCAAGCATGTTAGTGGGAGTGTCATGATCTGGGGCTGCATGAGTGCTGCCAGCACTGTGGAGTTACAGTTCATTGAGGGAACCATGAATGCCAGCATGTACTGTGACATACTGAAAAAGAGCATGATCCCTGCCCTTCGGAGATTGGGCTGCAGGGCAGTATTCCAGCATGATAATGCCCCAAACACAACTCCAAGATGACCACTGCCTTGCTAAAAAAGCTGAGGGTGAAGGTGATGGACTAAACCCTATTGAGGATCTGTGTGGCATCCTCAAATGGAAGTTGGAGGAGCTCAAGGTCTTGAACATCCACCAGCTCCGTGATGTAATGGACTCCAGTGGCAACCAATGAAGCGCTGGTGAACTTTATGCCCAAGAGGATTAAGGCAGTGCCGGAAAATAATGGTGGCTACACAAAATATTGACACTTTGGGTCCAATTTGGACATTTTCACTTATAGGTGTACTCACTTTTGTTGCCAGCGGTTTAGACATTAATGGCTGTGTGTTGAGGTATTTTGAGGGGACAGTAAATTTACACTTTCATACAAGCTGTACACTCACTATTTTACATTGTAGCAAAGGGTCATTTCTTAAGTGTTGTCACATGAAAAGTTTTAATCAAATATTTACAAAAATGTGAGAGGTGTACTCACTTATGTGAGTCAAAGGTCAACGTGGCGACTTCCTCCCCAAAGCTCCAGCTTGAGACCCGAGAAATCGAGAAATAGTCTTCTCTTCCAAGTTTCAGTTAGAGTTCAATGTGGCAACCTCCTCCCAAGTGCTCCAGCATGAGACCCACAAGGAGGTCAAGCATGAGGTCAACAAGCCATGTTCCTGTCCGAGGTCAACGAGGTGTACTCTCAAGCCATATTCTTGTTTGAGGTCAAAGAGATGGCCTATCAATCCTGTCTGTGTCTGCTACTCATGCCAGAGTCTGCTGACACGACCAACCAAGTTAAGCCTGCAGAGTCTACGGAGAACGTTACTCAGCCTCTCTGCTCGGCTGAGGATGTCACTCTGCTATCCTGTTTCGTTAAGGACGTCGTTTTGTCATCCTGTTTTGCCGAAGCTGATGATCTAGCTTCCAATGCCTGGGTGCTGCCTAGGCACCTTCAGCGAACCTGCCCCAGCCTCATACCTGCTCCTCATGCCTGCTATCTGTGGGACAATGCCTGCCTCAGGACCTGAGTGGCTGTGAAGACATTTTGCTCTGGGAGAAGCTCTCTTGGGGGATATTGACTTTGTTTACTTTTGACACGTGCATTTGTTATGATTTTTGTCCTGTCTCAACCCCTGTATTGTCACTGGTTGTTTCCCTTACAGTCCCTCATTTCTGTGCCATAGTTTTGATCCTGTTCTCGTCCTCGTACTTTGATTCTAGTTTAGCCTTGTTTACGCCTGTTTGCAAATTGCTTGACCCATTGCCTGTTTTTGACTACTGTATTGAGTCACATTTTGGATTTGTCGGCCTCTCCCAAATAAAGCTCTTAACTGCACTTGCATCCATCTCAACCTCCGTTACGTGACAAATAGTAGTACTAATTAATTTAATTAAAACATGAAACAGGTGCGAGTGTACATGTGACATGCTCTTGTGGTTTGCAATGGCTACTTGGCCATTACAATGGCGGCTGTGGTTCAGTCGGTAGAGCGGGTTGTCCACTAATCCACTAACCGTGGGGTTGGCGGTTCGAATCCCGGCCCGGGTGACTCCACATGCCGAAGTGTCCTTGGGCAAGACACTGAACCCTAAGTTGCCCCCAATGGCAAGCTAGCACCTTGCATGGCAGCTCTGCTACCATTGGTGTGTGAATGTGCTCTCATTAGTAAGTCGCTTGTAAATGGTAAATGTAAAATGATATTTCTGTAAAGCTACTTTCAGACAATGTACCATTGTAAAAAGCGGTATACAAATTGATAAATTTTTAATTATTATTATTACTTGGAAGTCTCATCAAGCTCTGAATACATGACACTAGAACAAATGCTGTTGCTGAGATACAGTATGTCACTGGGCTAGATATTTCACATCCTCACCAATATATCATAAGGAATGAATACTAACATTACACAAACTTTTTACCAAAAGTTCTATACAGTAAATGAAGGAAAGCATGGCCATCACTTTAAAAAACATATCACACAATGAGCAGGCTAGTAATGTATGAGTCCTACTTCATGGGATTTTCATATGCTAATAATTTTCACATGCTGTTAAACAGAAGATCATATGGTTATGATTGTTCTTTTTAAACACTATAATAATGAAAATTAAGGATAAAACATTTCAGATTTTAATAGCTTTTGTAACAAGCTATTGTGTGGGAGACAAATCACCTAAGATTGTTGTTATTAACTATTTTGTTCTCACATAATTGCTGATGACATGCATTCAGAAGTAATTCCATTATAATACACCCAGCATTAACAGATTAATGAGAACTCCACAGTGACTCCAAAACTGGCATTGCGATATTTAGCTTTTCGTAGAGTTAAAAGCATTTTTGCTTTGTTAGATCAAAGCACTGATGTCTTCATACATTCAAACAATCCCATTACAGTTTCTCTTTTTGTTGGCTGAGCTATAATCACGGTTAAATTTGATGTGTTGGAAACAATGAAATACTGATGAGTGCATTATCAGTGATTTAGATATGGATTGGTGGTGCAGCAAGTGCTTCATCCAGCCCTCAGAAGGTAATTGTGCAAAGTGTGTACCATGTTTGTGTGAGACTGTTGGTTGTAATTGAGCACATATTGACACGATGTGTAAATTACATATGCAAAATTATCAGTAATTGGCTTCTGCATGCATGGAAATATTCATTCTCTCAATAATGAGTATCAGGGAAAATGCACAAACTACTTCACTGGCTTAATGGACCATGCCTAAACTCAAAATAAACACATCTTTGGAAATGCCATTACAGAAATGCTAATTTGTTCCGCACAAATTGACACTTTATAAATACTTGACATGCTTCCTGATACCATATGGACATGAAGAAGTGTCTTTATGACCTGAAGAGCTGTCCTCTTGAGAACCTGCCTGTTTAGGATGATAACTCGTAGGTTCAACATCTCTTTGGCGAAAACCTTCAAACAATCCATTTTCCATGCAGATTTCACCAGCTGAAGCAGCTTTATCCTATTATCTCAGGGATTATACAAATCTAGACAGCTATAATCCACACACTTAGACCTTGGAGCCTTTCAAAATGGCATTTGGCAGACAAACAACAAGCTTCATTCTACATGATAGTTTAGAGAATCGTCCCTCTGTGGTAAGACAGATCTTTTTAGATGTGCTCACTTGAAGGGATATTACATAAAACTACTTTTTATGGCTCTGTACCTATTTGTTTTCAGGCCTTGTCAACAGCATGCCTGTACTTCTTGAACACATAAAGCAAATAAAACCGAATGAAAAGCTAATCTGCTGCCCAATCCTTTATCTCGCTCTCTCTCTCATATATATATATATA
>JAFFST010045025.1:0-11433 GCA_022414735.1 Noturus placidus | reverse complement strand
ACTGCCACTACTGGTCAGGAGAGAGCAAAACATGTTTTTGTCTTATAACTCTTAAACGCTTTCCCGCATGATAACCCTTATGCCCAAATGCTACCTGCGCAGTTTCAGAACAGCACCACATACTGGACAAAATTTCGAAGAAGTAGCTATTTTTAGTTATTTATCAAAATTCGTTTTTTATGAATAAAAGTTTACGTTTTCGAACTCCTCATACACTGTTCTTCGGACTCTAATGAAAAACATGTCACAAAGCTTCATTTGCTGTTCATGGTGCCAACAATTGGCTTGACTCCGGTATTGTTGCTTGCAGCTATATTTATTATTATTATTATTATTATTGTATGTTATTATATTATTATATCTTATTATATTATCATCATAATCACAATTTTTGTTCTTTCTTTTTTCAAATATGATCCTAACATTTTAATGCAATTCTGTGAACTTAGCATTCTATGAAATTGTGTAAAGTAGGAAACCTTAAAGAAAATTGTTTAGAATCTCACCATATTTTATGCAATATAACAATTTTTGGTCAGTACTTAATTGTATGCTTTTTTATTGTTCCAGTTCTAATTCTTTTTGTAATAATGTGCAATTGCTTTTAATTCCAATAGTTTCTCATATACCAAGGGATACCAAAATTCTGAGACCACAGGACATAAACAGACCTTTTTAGAATTTTTAAATATTTAAAACAAAGAATGTAAATGTTTAATATCTTGAATATTTAATAAGCAAATTTGTGATATTGACCATGTTAACTGTTTTGTACAAAAGGCCAAATTTTCCTCATGCCTAATCTTCTACTGAAGCATGTGTTCAGATGACACTAGTGCCCTCTGTAAATGTATTATCTGAAAATGATGGAATTATTATTATTATGGTATAAGATCTAATTTTATAATTGTTCACAAGTAATACTAAGTAAGAATGTCATAATATGTGGTGCCTTTTTTGAAAAGTTAGACTAATACAATAAGGATTAGCATAAACTGTAGTAAGTATGATTAGGTGCAGTGTTGAATTAATATCTTACACAGTTACAAAGCAATGTTCATTTGCAAATCAGCTTTATTCTATGAAGTTGTATAGCTATAGGTAAACTCATGGAGAGTCATTGAAGATAAGCTTTTGAGACAGGTTCAAATGAGAGCTTCACTCTTCATCATGCCCCTTCTGTAACACAGAAAAATTAAGATATATGTGTTAAAGGTAAAATGATATAATTAGATATAGTTTAATAAAATGACCTTCAGCTACCAAACTGCTGACAGAATATTTCTTAACCTGAAAAACATTTATGAAAATTGGGAGCATTTTTATTTCAAATAAACATTGTCTAACTATTGTTTTTGCATCTTGTTTCCTTGCAACTAACTCATTCACTCACCTTGGCGCCAGTGTCACGGCTTTTGGCTCTCAGCTTGTTCACTTGGGATTCAGCAATATCAGCTCTTTCCTCTGCCTCATCCAGCTCATGCTGTAGCTTACGGAACTTGGCCAGATTGGAATTGCCCTGCTCCTCCTGTAAAATAAAAGGTGCATATTTAGATTGAGAGAATCAGAGGAAAACAATACATATGACAAAAAGGCAACAGATGTGGTACTTAAAACATTACTTACAGCTTCCTCTGCAGTTCTCTTGTAAGACTTGACTTTCAACTGCAGTTTGTCTACCAGGTCCTGAAGACGTGCCAGATTCTTACGGTCTTCCTCAGTCTATCAGAAAGAAAAAGTACATCATGCCAGCATGTTGCAGTACCTTCCAAGTCCACTAGTGTTTTCATATTTTTCATCTTCTGAGTATGTAAAGACATGTACTTTAGGTACTTAAGTACTTCTAAATTCGTTAGACTGTGTCTTTAGAATAATCTTTCCATATACTTTAGTTGCCTTGGACTTCATTGGGTAATTTAACATAAATTATTCTATTGTATTTTTTTTTTTACAAAAAACAGGGACCAACCTGGTAAACGAGTTCCTTGATTCGTCTCTCATATTTGCGAATACCCTTCACAGAATCAGTCGCCTTTTTCTGTTCTATCTCCACTTCATTTTCAAGCTCTCTCACCTAAAAGAGAAATAAATCAGTCCAGTGTAAAATTTACTTGGACCAACCAAATAATAATAATACTCTAGGTTAATAATTTATTTAATAATATTTATATTGGTTTTTTTTTGTTACTTACTCTAGCTTCCAGTTTCTGGACCTGCTTCTTGCCACCTTTCATGGCGATTTGCTCAGCTTCATCCAGACGGTGCTGGAGATCTTTAATGGTCTGCTCCATGTTCTTCTTCATGCGCTCCAGGTGAGCACTGGTGTCCTGCTCCTTCTTCAGCTCTTCTGCCATCATGGCAGCATCAGTGATGGCTTTTTTGGCTTTTTCCTCAGCATTCCTGCACTCTTGGACAGCCTCCTCTACCTCAGTCTGCAGGTGAGCAGTGTCCCCCTCTAATTTCTTCTTCTGGTTCAGCAAGCTAGTGTTCTACAGTTATACACAATTATAAAGTTACAGTTAAAATACTCTATAGTTTTTATTCCACCATATCCACCATGTAATCAAACACAGGAATCCATATGCTACCTGAGAGTGCAGTAGCTGAACTCTCTCACTGACGTCCAGCAATTCTTGCTCAGCCAGTTTGCGGCCTCTCTCGGTCTGCTCTACCAGGGATCTCAGTTCATCCAGTTCAGCCTGGATCAGATTGTTGCGTCTCTCCACGATAGCAATGTTCTCTTTGAGATCATCGTTAACACGGAGAGCATCATCCAGCTGCAGTTGCGTATCCTACCAAAAGTCCAAAGTGAAGTGACTATAAAATTTATCATTTATTTAGTGGTTTAGCAGACGGTCTTATCCAGAGTGACATTATTTTTAAGCATTATAGATTTTTTTGTTAATGGAATACCTTAATATGTCCATGGAGATTCTTCAGTTGTTTCTGAGCCTCTGAAGCCTGCCTGTTCGCCTGGCTGAGCTGTATCTCCATTTCATTTAAGTCGCCCTCCATCTTCTTCTTTATCCTAAGGGCCTCATTTCTGCTGCGAGTCTCAGACTCTAGAGAGCTTTGAAGGGTGTCCACCACTCTTTGTTGGTTCCTCTTGGCCTGCTCCATTTCCTCATCCTTTTCAGCCAGTTTACGTTCAATGTCAGCCTTCACCTGGTTGAACTCCAGTTGGGCCCTCAAGATCTTTCCTTCTTCATGCTCAAGGGAACCCTAATAGATAAAATAATGATTAGCTGTTCATTCACATCACCACAAGTGTTATTTTATCCCAATAGGATACAATATAAAATCCATTTTTGCATGTATTATTAGGATATACAGGTGAAACTAAAAAATTTGAATATCGTGGAAAAGTATTTTTTTTTGTAATTTAATTAAAAACGTGGAACTTTCATATATTCTAGATTCATTACATATAAAGTGAAATATTTCAAAGCTTTTTTGTTTTAATCATGATGATTATGGCTTACAACTCATAGAAATAAAAAAAAATACAGTATTTTTTAATCCAGTAAACCTTTATATTTGCACAAAATAGTCAAAATAGTATACCTCAGCCTCTTCCAGAGCAGACTGAATCTCAGCCTTTTCCTGCTCCAGCTGTTTACGGATTTTCTCCAGTTCATGGATGCTCTTTCCACTCTCACCAATTTGCTCAGTAAGGTCAGAAATTTCCTCTGTTTAACAAAGTTAAATTTGTCAAAATGTGTTTTTTGTAGGATATGTAATAACCTTTTAATATGTCACACAAACATGGTACCTTGGAGGTTTTTGTTCTCCCTTTTCATGGTCTCCAGATGATCAAGGGACTCCTCATACGAGTTCTTCAGTTTGAAGAGCTCAGTGCTTAGAGATCTGGCCTCTTTTTGGGAGCTCTCCAGCTCAGACTGCGACTCTTCATATTTCTGCTTCCACTCAGCCAGGATCTGTTTTATATCAAAAGGTTAAATTATACATGGTCTTTTAAGTCTGGTGGTACCTTATAGTTAGCAGTGTTGGATAGAGGATCCTTTTGGCTTCATATAATTGTCAAGATTTACCTTATGAAATGCATGCACTGTTCTTGGAACCAACCGTGAATTGTATTTTACTAAAATGCTGCATGAATGAATGTGTCTATAACATGCAGCACTTTAATTGAAAATGTTTAGTTCTCTCTCTAGATGTCCTCATGAGTGTCATTAAATTCCCCATGTATTTTAACTACAGGTGAGTGCAACAGTAGTATAAACAGTTTCCTTTGGTGTCATAAAGATTCACTGAAAGTGCTGTATTTTCCTATTTATATAAGTATATTTTTCCTGTTAAACATATGCCATGTTTGACTGAAGTCTTTGAAGTTTGGAAAAAAAACTGTGGAAATATTATCATAAAATAATTATCATACAGAATGATGTCAATTGGGAAAAATTGTCATTAACATATATGAAGTTTATGCAACCTATTTTCAAATGGACATTATCATATTAGCACCTTGTCAAAGTTTCTTTGTTTCTTGTCCAAAGCAGCAGCAGCAGCATTGGACCTTTCCACATCAACCATGAGATCTTCAATCTCATTCTGCAGTCTGTGCTTTGTCTTTTCCAGAGAGGAACATTTTGCATTTACAGCTTCCACAGCTTCTTCTGCATCTTGCAGACGCTGAGCAAGTTTCTTCCTGGAAGGGAGCAAAGTGCATGTTTCCAGACATTTCCTTACAGGCTTTCTGTTCTACAATAAATGGCATCTTAGTGTGCATACTGGCACACTAATACATGGGAATCTGAAAAGACAGTAGGTTCATACTTTGCATCCTCCAGCTCTTCTGTTCTCTGGATAGCATCAGTTTCATACTTGGTCCTCCACTGAGCTACCTCAGAGTTTGCTTTGGAGAGACTACGCTGTAGCTCAGCCTTAGCCTCCTGCTCCTCTTCATATTGCTCTCTGAGCAGGTCAGAATCATGACGAGCCGACTGCACTGCATGAGCCAGAGCATTCTTAGCCTGGAAAAAAAAAGTGTTTTGATTGGTTGGTTGTTTTTAATGTTGTACTGTGTGAAAGGTTTTGAAGCACCAGCTGTAGAAATACCTTCACTTCCTCTTCAAGTTGTCTCTTGAGATCCTCAATCTGTTGGGTATGGGACTGTTTGCTTCTGGTCAGCTGAGACACCAAGGAATCCTTCTCTTCCAATTGTCTGGTGAGTTCCCCTTGATTACAGATTGATTTCAGTTACATGTGTGTGTTACACATAACACATAGAACACACATCCCCATCCCTTAACTTAGTCCTTACCATTCTCTGTTAGCAATTTAGATTTCTGCATGCTGAAGTCATTGATGCTGCGTTGTCCTTCCTCAAATTTAGTCCTATACTCAGTCATCTGGTCCTCGAGAGTCCGGCACATCTTTTCAAGGTTTGTCTAGACCAAAGAAAATCAATATTATGGAAACAAGAATGGCAAAAAAAAAAC
The DNA here is from genome assembly GCA_022414735.1 of Noturus placidus. NCBI lineage: Eukaryota > Metazoa > Chordata > Actinopteri > Siluriformes > Ictaluridae > Noturus > Noturus placidus. The sequence goes on along the minus strand of JAFFST010045025.1, from coordinate 5,971 downwards.
CCACCCCTGTATACTCAACACATTTTGGTGTGCTCCTATAATGTACATGTCTGTATGCACCGTACATAATATTTCATTATTACCTTGGATTTAACAATCTGTTCCATGTTGGAGACCACATCATCCAGCTCCAGTCTCAGTTCACTCTTCTCCTTCTCAAGCTTCTGTTTCACTCTCTGAAGGTTGTCAATCTGCTCTCCCAGATCTGCCACACTATCAGCATGTTTCTTTCTTAGAGTTGCAGCAGTGGCCTCATGTTGCAGAGTGGCCTCTTCAAGGTCTCTGCGCAGTTTCTGGAACATAGCCTCTCTTTTCTTGTTCATTTCAATCTGGGCAACAGTGGCCCCACCAGCCTCCTCCAGCCTCTCACTGATCTCCTCCAGTTCTCTTGCCAAATCTGCCCTTTGTTTCTCAATCTTGGCACGAGCAGCTCTCTCAGCCTCCAGCTCTTCTTCAAGTTCTTCAATACGGGCCTAAGTATAAGATTTTATGGTAAGCAAAGCAGGCAAAATTATAAAAGTCACTATCTCGGTGAGGTATCAGATTACCTGCAGCTCCTTAAGTTTCTTTTGAAGTTGGGCTGCCATTGCTTGCTCATCCTCAATTTTGCTGTTGAGTTGGCTGATCTCAAAATCTTTTCTGTGGTTTTCAATAACATACATACGTAGATGTTTAGTAGTAGCTTATTGTTCCATTATTATTCCATGGTTATGGTTAGCAACTTACTTTTTCATCCTTTCCTCCATCTGTTGCTTATCATTTTCCAGGTCCATAATACTCTCCTGAGTCAGTTTTAAGTCTCCTTCAAGTTTCCTCTTGGCTCTCTCAAGGTCCATGCGTAACTTCTTTTCCTGTTCCAGTGATCCCTCAAGCTGGGAAAAAAAAATTGTTTTGGTATTACATCTCTTTCAGTGAGAGTAATGTTTCATAAACATAAGAGTTTAACAAGTACTAACGTCATCGACTTGCTGCTCCAGTTTAGCGTTTGCTTTGGTCAGAGTGTTGACTTTGTCCTCCTCACTCTGCAGATCATCCAGTGTTTGCTGATGAGCTTCCTGCAAAGCTTTCTTCTCCTTAGTCAGCTTGGCAATGATTTCATCGAGAGCTGCCATTTCCTCAGTCAGGTTTTTAACCTGTGAAGAGATATCAGTGAATTGTCCATCCTATAAATCCATTATGAAAACAGTAGAACCTACCTTATTTTCAGTGGCATGTTTTTCTTTCTCCACTTTGGCCAAAGTAAGTTCCAGATCATCAATGTCTTTCTTCAGCTCAGAGCATTCATCCTCCAGCTTTCTCTTCTTAGCTGTCAATTCAGCATTCATTTCATCTTCATCTTCCAGTCTCTCAGTCAATTCTTTGCATTTAGCTTCAAGTTGGATCTTATTTTTTATTAGACCCTCACATCGCTCTTCAGAATCACAAAGATTGTCTTGCTCCTGTTTATGCATTCATAATAATGTAGTATAAATGTCTTTTTTGAAATCTGTACTTTTATTATAATGTCAAATCTCACAATAATAACTGTAAACTTACAGACTGGACTTGGAGTTGCAGGTCATTTTTCTCTTGGAGAATTGTGACCATTTTCTCCTCAAGTTCTTTTCTACGAGCTTCAGATTTGGCATAGGCTTCTTTCAGCTTCAAGAATTCTTCCTTCATATTGGCCATCTCCTTTTCAGACTCAGCTGACCTTAACAATGGTTTGATTTTGAAGTAGAGTTTCATCCAGGGCCAATTCTTGACACCCATGAAAGCACGAATATTCCACTGGATCACTAGCAAGCCATCCCTACAGGGTCACACAGCAAATTTTAGGCTATTTGTAAGCTATTTAATACCAGTACAATAACAGTCACTCTCTGGAGAATAAGACAATATATAAAATTACCGCCGCTCAACAATTTTCTGGAATTCCATTCTTGAAAGAAGACCACGAACCCGGGACTGAATACCAGTGATGATAAGAGAAAGACGGTCATCTCTCATCTCCTCAAGGAGACCCAGGAGACCAGCCTTGAAGAACACCTTTGTGGTTTAAATCATAAGAATGCTTTAGAGAAAGTACATAATAGACATAAAGGCAAATTTACTTTTCAGCCATTCTGTGTGAAAATTTCTTTACATGTTACCAAATACAGGTAGTACCTTAGTGTGGCCAAACTTGTACTGGCTGTGGTCAATGTCCAGGGATCCCAGCAGCTTTTCTCCTCCCTTTCTGCTGTCAATAAACTGGCCCTCAGGGATAGCAGCAGGATTTAAAATACGGTATCTAAAAAATTAATAATAATATTGATCGTATTGGAATGTGCTTCTGCTAGAAGTTTTGGTTCTATTGAGTTGTAAGAATTTCAAATGTAATTTCAGTAGGCACAAGGGGCAAACGTGTACAAAATAAAGAAGTCTGATTTAGTACTGGCAGCCCTTTTATCCTCAGGGTTATTATATTGTTGTTTGTGTTATTTTAGAAAGAGGGGTTTCAAAATTATCATATGACAAATGGTCTCTTTTTGTTTCAAGCATCAACTTAATGAGAAACCTAAATGCACCTTTGTTTGAAGTCACCATAGAGGATCCTGTTAGGGAAGCCCTTTCTGCAGATTCTGATGCCCTCCAGCACACCATTACAGCGCAGCTGGTGCATTACTAGAGGATTCTCCATGGCCCCAGGAGTCTTTGTCTCATTGGGGATGATGCAGCGCACAAAATGAGGATGAGTTGATCTCAGGTTGGTCATCAGCTTGTTTAAATTCTCCTAAAGATATGTAGAGCACATCATACTAAATTATACTTTCATAGATATTCTAGATAATGGGCCAGTGGTCCAAAGCTGATCACCTAGAAAATGCATGTTTATAGTGCATTTATACCTATGTAATTCTTTCTGTAAAAAATGTATACCAATTCGTTATCTCACCCTGTGAAGGGCAGACACAGTCTGGAAAGAAGAACCTTTTTTCTTCTTTTCCTTTGTTTTTCCAGATGCATCTGTTATAAGAAAAAAATGCATGTCAATATCACATCTTAGAACAAAATAAAAACTTAAGCTCAAATGTGTCTTTATGACATTCCTCAACCATCTGATCTTACCTGAATCAACAGCAGCATAATTTGCAAAAAGGACACCAAGCAATTTCATGGTGGACTTCTGGTACAGCCCCACAACAGTTTCATTGAGTGGATCCTTGTTCTTCACCAGCCAGTTGAAAATGTTGTAGTCAACAGTGCCAGCGTAATGAACTAGTGAAAAGTGAGCTTCTGGTTTACCCTTCACAATCCTGGGCTTCTGGAAGTTATTAGATTTTCCCAAGTGGTTGTCGTAAAGCTTAGCTTTGAATGTGGTATCACTGGCTTTGGGGAACATGCACTCCTCTTCAAGGATTGACATGATACCCATAGGCTGCAGAGACAAGAATGAAAAGCATGAGTTTATCTAACCAAACTGTGTTTGTCAAATTAACTTGTTATCTCAAAACCAATGTCTATAAATCCACATATATATTTACCTTTTCAATGAGATCAATGCAAGCCTGCAAATCCATGCCGAAGTCAATAAACTCCCACTCGATGCCCTCTTTCTTGTATTCTTCTTGCTCCAGCACAAACATGTGGTGGTTGAAAAACTGCTGCAACTTCTCATTAGTGAAGTTAATGCACAGCTGCTCAAAGGTGTTGAACTGGAGCAGAAATGTGGTATCATTAACACATGTGAATTATAAAAAGCACATAGATAAATGGAAGAAAAATCCCCACTATGCTACGTTGAAAGTTTTTTTTTTAAATCCAAAATTACATCAAAGATCTCAAAGCCAGCGATATCCAGCACACCAATGAAGTACTGGCGAGGCTGCTTGGTTTCCAGAGATTGGTTAATTCTCACAACCATCCAAAGGAACATCTTCTCATATATTGATTTTGACAAAGCACCAATAGCATAGTACACCTAAAAGAGAAGAGTGGTGTTACTTTCTGTATCTTGTACTTGGCATGTGTATTTTGTCATAACTCGTTTTTACCTGCTGGACACTCTGTCCTTTGGTAACCCACTCATTTCCAACTTTGACTCTGGGGTGACACAGAGCCTTGATGAGATCAGCAGAATTCAGGCCCATTAGATACGATGCTTTGTCAGCATCTAGATTTATAAAAGAAATATGGAAAAAACAATAATTAAATGATTAAGTGACAGATGATTTTAGATGCCTAATTTACATCACATACGTGCAGTTCAGTAGCAGACAAACGAAACGTAATATGAAATTAGAAAACACTTTGGTTATTCAAAATGTGTGTTTTCACTGACCTTCAGTGCCGTCAGCCTCAGCCTGCTCCTCTCTCTGTTTCTGCTTGTACTTCATGTTGCCATAGTGCATGATGGCACCAACCAGCTTATAGATGCTGTTCTTTTCCTCTTGGGTGAAGCCCAGCACATCAAAAGCTTCCTAGAGCAACAGAATTGTAGTGTCTCTCTTAAATATGAGGCATATTACAGCATCTACCTGTTCCTCAATAAACCATCAGCATAGACAGTACAGTTAAACTTAATGTACTTGCCCTTAGGAACCCATATTTTTCATAAAAAACATAGCTTTAGAAAACTTTTTTTTACATACATCAGTACCCATCAGCTCATCACCATCATCAATAGAGGCTACTTGAGTCTCTCCTTGGGAGATGGATGCGTAATCAAAAGGGTTAGCAGTGATGAGCAGCATTTCTGTAACAGAGGAAAGAGAGAAAGATATTTTTGTAACAGATATGTACGTATACATATGTGTACTGAAATGTAATGATGGCATTTTTATGGTTGAAATTGCTGACCTAGCAGCTCAGGTTTCCTCTGAGACAAAATCTGATAGAAGATATGATAATCTCGCTCAGCCTTGAGCTGGAAAGTCACACGGGACTTCTCTAAAAGATCTGTATCAGCCGGAATAACAAGACAAACAGTGACGACATATAGTATTGCCATCGCTCACATGTTGAATAATACGAACTGAGAGAATTAGATTACTGAAAAAACACGCTTACAAGTCTCAATATCTGCAGAGGCAAGCTTGCCAGTGGCACCAAAGTGGATTCGGATGAACTTGCCCTATAAGAAAGTTATATTTACAATATGTATGTAAATATATATATATATATATATAATGCTATAATTTAATGGAAAAAAGCTCACAAAACGAGAGGAGTTGTCATTTCTGATGGTCTTGGCATTACCAAAGGCTTCCAGAGCAGGGTTACACTGTATGATTTGATCTTCCAGAGTACCCTGGAAACATGACATAAAAAAAATATTGTTATGACAACTAATTTTTCATGGAGTGGTCAACAATGATATGTGACAGGTATGATGTGAGTTTTTCAACCTTCTTGTCACAGGTGTCCTTCTTTGCAGTACCACCAGCAGCAATACTGGCAAAGTACTGGATGACTCTCTTGGTGTTCACAGTCTTCCCAGCACCAGATTCTCCACTAAAAAAAGAATTTAAGTTTAGTAAAATTATACGATATAATTGTATTGTATTGACGTTAGGAACTTACGTGATGAGAACAGACTGGTTTTCCCTGTCTGAAACAAAGATTATTTTGAATTTATAAATAAAGCAGATTGAGGTGATAAAACCATAATTTGTAAAGCCAGTGCATCATGTGATTCGATTATATCTAGTGATTACAAAACACAGTCTACATTTTGAATAGGATAGATTTACCTGAAAGCATGTACTGGTAGGCGTTATCAGAAATGGAGAAGATGTGAGGAGGAGCTTCAGTCCTCTTCTTGCCTCTGTAGGCAGTGACAACTTCCTGGTTGTACACTGGCAGCCACTTGTAGGGGTTGATAGTTACACAGAAAAGTCCTGAGTAGGTCTGTAGAGGAATGAAAGGATGGAATTAACGTGTGGCATCTGTGTTTTTATTGTGTAGTTCAGGTGTCCAAATCCTTTTCACTCACGTAGATCATCCAGGC